>JBBMKA010046876.1:37576-50911 GCA_037833695.1 Sechiopsis laciniata
GATTACTAGTGACCTTATTGCTATATTCCAAATTAGTTTCAATTTCAAGTGACTACTAAAATAAATCACTATTTTCAGATGATGAAGTATTCATGATTTATTTCATTATATACTTGACTGTCACACGTTAGCTTTTCTTTGAAAACAATGTTGTTTCAAAATGGTAAAATCTTGTACTTGAAGCCAATTCTTACATGTTTTTTAAGAAACCAATTCTAACAAAGGGTGATTTTTTTAATGATCGGAAAATTAGAACCTCAATTATTATGCACATATTTAGTTCTACTAGATATTTAAGGATAATAATATATGTTTTAAGATCTCAATCTACCAAAAAAGTTGATAACATGGTGACTTAATTAATTGTTTGTAATTTAAGCATGAAAATTGATATTTGATTCTCATTTTATTTGAAAGTTGTAGTACTCTACTATTTATGGTTACATTCTCCAATTTGAACTAAAAAAAAAAAACCAAATTTAAAAATTCGCAACAAGATATTTACAGTTTAACTCAAGAGATCTCGTGTTTGAATTTTTGAGGCCCAAAAGTTGGAAGAGACTAGGTTTATGTATTTATTTATTTTTTATTTTTTAAAATATATTGAAAAAGTTAGTTAAGGGAATGTGGGTTTAAAGTTAATATTTATGGTGGTTTCCACAAAAGCAAAACACCAATAACATTTTCTATATGACTTAGCATTGGTGAAGTTAAATGTTCTAATACCTTTTTAAATATTGATGAATAATAATTTTTTTTTTTTAAATTAGGGATTTGGATGGGAAAGAGTTATGTTGTATATTGTGGAAAATGAAATGTTTTTTTTCAAAAGTGAAACTTAGCTTTTGGATAAAGTGATGTTTTAAAAATACACAAAAAGTTGCTAATTTTATGGTAAAGTTGTTGAAAATTAGTTTGCAAACATATTCTCTTTTTCTTTTTTCATTCAAATTTAGAATGTGCACATGAATGGCAATTCCTCATGCTTAAACCTACAAACTACTTTATAATAAATCAAGATATTGATTTTATTATCATCATTCAATTGCATGTTCTCTCTCAAATATCTTTGAAAATTTCTAGCTATATATGTTGTCACTCTCACTAGGGTGCTTTTACTTTATGTACATTTGGATTTTCATATTACTATGTTTGTTTATGTTATTTTTAGTATAGTTGTATTTTCATCTTTTATAATTATTTATCTTTTTAGAATTAGATTAAATATTATTTTCTATATATTTTTTTTTTAACTAAGTAGAAACTTTTCCTTTTTATAATTAGGTCATCTTTGTCTTTTATGGTTAAATATTATATTTTCTTTTTATAATTAGGTCATCTCTTGTACTAATTATACTCATTGTTGGGTTCATTATTAAATGAAGAATTTAGAAAATTTGAATTTCATCTTTCAATATGGTATCAGAGCCTCAAATTTTTCCTTTTGATCTAGGGTAGACTTTTTTTCTTCCCCTCCTCCACTTTTTTTTTTTTTATCACATTCTTCCTTTTTTCCTAAAAATTACTTTTTCTTCATCACCTTCTTCCTCTTTTCCCAAATTTTTGTTTTCCATCATCTTCTTCCTCTTTTTCTAAAAACTTTTTCCTACTTCATCATCTTCTTCCTCTTTTTCTAAAAACTTTTTCCTACTTCATCATCTTCTTCCTCTTTTAGAAAAAAAAAAGAGACAGCTTGTCCTCAAACCTCTATTTTCTTTTTCTCATCTCAAAACTTAGAAAAAAAAAATCATTCTCCCCAAACTTCATAATCTTCTTCGTTTTTTTCCCAACAAAAAAAAACAAATCTAAAAAATCATTGCTTTTTTCTATGTTTTTTTTTTCAAATATTTCTCCAAAATCTTCTTCTTTCCCCTTCAAATTCTTTAAAAATTCCTTCCTTCAAACCTCTATGTTTTCATTTTGTAAAACTCTAGAAAATCCTAAATCTCACTACCAATCTAATCCTTCAAATGAATTTTGTCTCCATCTCCTTTCCCAGTTGGCCCTGGCATCTCCTTTCCCAGTTGGCTCTCACATCTCCTTTCCCAGTTGGCTCTTGCATCTCCTTTCCTAGTTGGCCCTGGCATCTCCTTTCTCAGCTGGCCCTGACATCTCCTTTCCTAGTTGACCCTGACATCTCCTTCCCAGCTAGCCCTAGCATCTCATTCCCAAATTGGTCTTGACCAGCATTCCCAAATTGGCCCTGACTAGCATCAAATTGGCCCCGACCAGCATTCCCAATTTTTCCTTGGCAGCACTCATCCAATTTGTCCCTGGTAGTACTCATCCAGTTTGTCCCTGGCAGCACTCATCCAATTTGTCTCTGGCAGCACTCATTCAGTTTGTTTCTAGCAGCACTCATCCAATTGGCCCTGGCAGCTTTCATCATCCCAATTCACATCATCATCTCAATTGGCGCATCATCATCACAATGACCAACTCTGATAAATTTAACTCCAAGCTTGGCTTGTATTTCATATACAATCCAGCTTGAGAAGGAGTGTTGGTTTATGTTATTTTTAGTATAGTTGTATTTTCATCTTTTATAATTATTTATTCCTCTTAAAATTAGATTAAATATTATTTTCTATATTTTCCTTCTATAACTAAGTAGAATCTTTTCCTTTTTATAATTAGACTATCTTTGCCTTTTATGGTTAGTATTATATTTTCCTTTTATAATTAGGTCATCTCTTGTACTATTTATACTCATTGTTGGGTTCATTATTAAATGAAGAATTTAGACAATTTGAATTTCCATCTTTCAACATAATATTTGTTTTTTAATTACCAATCTAGAATACTTAAAATGTTTCATAGATTGGGTTGATGCAATTAATTCCATAATATTTATCTAATAACATAGATATTTTTAGTACAACAACAATATATTATCTTAATATTTACCAACTTAAATTTATTCATTATATTATATATTTAGATTAATAATTAAATTTGTTAAAATAAAGCTACCTCAATTGATATAGTAAATAGGCTAATAATAAAAAAGGTTAGTGTTCAAGCCCCTCGACTTTATTATTTCAAAAAAAAAAAAAAGTCCCTCAAGTTTATTGTAGTAAAAAAAAATTGAAAATTAATACAAGCATAATAAATCATGAAAGAGCAAAATTTGTTTTTGTTTTCTTTTGTTTTATAAAAAAGGAGCAGAATTTGTTAAAATTGACTATTTAATTAAGGTGAAATAAAAAAATTAAAAAAATAAAAAAATAAAAAAATAAAAGTAAAAAAGACGGAGGACCTTTAAAAAAGATGGAAAAACTGTAAAAATAAAAGAGGAAGAAAAAAAAACTAGTAAAAAAATTAATTTTTTGGGTAGGTGATCATCCTAAATTGACCCATTTATTTTTTAATCATAATTACATATATGTAAGTTGAGCTATGACTCTTGTTAACATAAAATAAAATTTTTGAATACAACAATAATATATATTTTTTAAAGCAGTACAACAATAATATTTGAAGATTCGGATTATCGAAATTCAAGAAATGAGTTTAGTAACATGAATCTACATGATTACTAATAAAGAGATTAGCATGTTGAACCCAACCAATATCTATCAATAAAAGAGATTAACATGCATGTATCAATCAAGAACCATGTCGTGACATGAAATTAAAATAAAACCCATATTATAACTTGTGAAATTAAAGTTGATAATAAAATGAGTCATTTTAGGAGTTAATTTGGAGGAATTATTGGATGGAAACAAGGGAGAATATTAAGCCGTTACTCATTCTCCAACATATCATATAAATCTTTCATCATCTTTCATTTACATTACCTAACAAAATTCCTTCTTTGGAAAAGAACCCTAGCCCTACAATTCATTTCATTATTTGCATTTTATTTTGTTTTATTTTTATTTTTATTTTTTTGTGGCTAATAATAAAACTTTCATACGTCATCTCATCCCCTTTACTTGTTCCTTAGTGTACATTTTGCCATCATAATTCAACTTCTTGTGCTTTGTTGGATCATTCTCCTCAAATTAGGGATTTCCACTACGTACAATTATTACTTACATCATTTTCATTTCCTAATTAAATATGCTCCCATTTATTTTTATCTTTTTCTAATTTAATTTTGATTGAATGCTCGGTAGATAGTAAATTTATTGCTCTCTATGAAAATGAATGTCTTTTTAATAACCGAAAATTTTGGGCAGCCTACTTTTTTATCTTTTTTTTTTTTTTAGTAAAAGTTAGGAGAGATTGACCACAAACTCTTTAAAGAAAGTACATGTGACCATGGTATTAAGTAGATTTTCACCAAACAATAAAATCATGAGTCATCGACCATTTTGATTATTTAATTCGTGCAAATGTTCTCTTTGGAAAAATAAATTAAAAATACATTTCAAATTTTAATTGAAAAATAATTTGAGGTGTATAATAATAATATAAATAAGTTTTTTTGTATATGTATATTTTAAAATTGATAAATGTAAATATTTATTAAAAAAATAGATAGAAGGATCCAATCGTTCCTATACGATTCTCTTACTGTGAGAGTCTCAGAAATCTACCTAATGAAAAGGGCATTAAATCTTGTCGAATGTCCTTTATTCAGGAATCTTAGGATGTCCGGGAATATCGGGATCCCGATAATTTTCTATTGCCACAAGTGAAAATGATAATCTAGATGCTCATTCCATGAAAATCTTGAATTCTCTTATAGAAGTTTTGATAGTTGAATTAATTAATAGAGACCCTAAATCTCTACGAATGAAGCCTTCGTTTAAGGACTCGATCCAAAGTCTAAATGTTATATGGGTACGATAGCCTAAATTCCTTTTGCAAAATTCTAATTCGTAGTTAAATATGTACAATTCAAAAAGAAAATTAACGATGAGAGAGCTCATTAAATTTTAGAGTTATTATTTTCTACCCAAATAATAATGAATACATTTAAAATGAGCTATATAATACACTATGGTTTTTTCTTCCTGAGAAAATAACATGAATTTGAGGGGATGATTACAAAATTCATCAATTTCTTATTGACTCTTTGTACAATAATCATTATCTATTATCGAAAAGATCGGTGACGTGTTGATTTTATTATAATTAAGGTCCCATCTAAGAAATTAATATTTAATCCTCATTTATTTGGGAACGGTAATACCTTTTAGGTAGGGTTTGTGGTCTCCTTATCCAATTGGTACTATATACCATTATTATCCATTACATTATATTATTTTTTTTTAAATTGCACTTTTATGTATTTGGGCATATACTTTTGTCCTTATTTAAAAAATTAATGTCATTCCCTCATTTGATGTGTTAAACTCGTGAAGGATGGACTTCATCATATAATATAATTATTCTCTTATGATCATTAGCATAGACCCCAATTTTGTATATATTTTTGGTGGGTCCACAACCTCACATATTTGTTCAATTATATGTGTCTTTTGTGGTTGATTAATAGAATAGAAAATTTGAGAGACTCTATCTAGCAATGATTTAATTGTTTCAAATAATTTTCTATATTATAAATTTAGGTAATTTCTTATCCAAATTGATTGTCTATACTTTTTTTGTAGTTTAGACAGAAATGGTTAAAATGTTTGACAAAGAGAGAATGTAATTTGTTTGTTTGGTTGGGCCAAAGTAGTGTCCAAAGCTCTAATTATTTAGCATCAATCATATTATAATTCTATTTGGAAATACCATTCATTTTTAGCTTTGTAGTTTAGAGATTACCTTTACCTTTGGCATGTATTTAAAAGTGAAATGTTTTTTCAACCCTTAAAATTTTGGAAATTTGGTTTAAAATCACAATTCTATTTGGAAATACCATTCATTTTTAGCATTGTAGTTTAGAGTTTACCATTTATTTTGGCATGTATTTAAAAGTGCAATGTTTTTTCAACCCTTAAAATTTTGAAAAATTGGTTTTAAATCATATTTCACATATTCCATTCGTAATATATAGTTTAAATCGAATAATATTTCTTAACGAAAATGACTACTTACATTTTCAAATTTAAAAAATGCTTTGGCTTAACATCGGTGTCATAAGTGTGTGAAGAGGTCATAGGTTTGAATCGATCTAACCACTCTTAATTACTATTGTATTAATTCATATATATATGTCTAATTTTAGTCACGTTAGTACATTAGCGACAGTATGTAAAAGATTCAAACATATAAACTCTTACTTATTTTATACCCTATACTCAAATAAATGAGAGTCAAATATTGATTTTTAGAATCAAACTTGGGACCATGATGTTGAATTGGATTACCAAACATAGCCCGCAATTGGCCATGCTGCTTGCTATCAATATATGATATGTTTTTCAAAAAAAAAAAAAAAAGAGTTAAGCTAAATTCTTGTTGAGATGGTACGTTAGAGGTTATATATTTTCCTATTCATTCAATTATTCATACTTTATCTCTCTTTTAAGCATTGTCACAAACACAGACATATCTATACACTACTTGTTCTATATATATATTACTTATTTATCTTTATTGTTTAAAAAAAACGAGACAATTCATTGAGAAAGATGTATATAAGATATAAAGGCCTTAAAAAAAAGGAAAGGATTATAAAAAAAGGCTCTCTAATTTAGAACTTCATGTTTACTAAACTATCACATAATCTCTTGTGAAATGTTTACATTCTCATCCATGTAATTCTCTCTTCTCACTCTTTAAAATTTAAAAAACATCATATTACGTGCTATTCAAGAAACACAATTTTAAATTAGGATCTTAATACAAAATTTAACTGCAAATCCCCATTTTAATAATGGTAATTAATTAATTATAAAAAGGGATGTTTTGGATCGTTTCCTCATAAAACTTTTTTGACCTCTTGTACGTTTTTTTTGTGTCAATTACTTTTTTTTTTTCTTAACTTTTTACTCATCATCCCTTGTGCAAGATTTCTTGCAAATTTGTAAATTTTCCTTCAAAATTTTACCAATATAACTAACTCCCTAGCTAGTCCCTATGCATAAGCATAGCTTGCCAAAAGCTTATACCAACCATTAAAAAGAAAAAATGAAAGAAAAAAATCTTGTCATCCCTCTCTATCCAACTATATATATGAATACAACCAAATTGATATTTCTTATTACACAACCATTTCTTTTTCTCAAACTGAGAAATTAGAACCTTTCTCTAAAATTCCCATATTTCTCATTTCCAATAGAAAAAGTTCATACCAAAAGTTTGGATTCTCTTTTGAATTCCAATTCCCAGAATTTGCATATTTGATTTTTCAGCCCTTTGAAGAGATAATTTTTATAATATTATCAAATAATGGGGCTTAAAGATATTGGTGCTTCACTTCCTCCAGGGTTTAGATTTTATCCCAGTGATGAAGAATTGGTGTGTCATTATCTTTACAAAAAGATTATGAATGAACAAGTTCTTAAGGGCACTTTAATGGAGATTGATTTGCATACATGTGAGCCATGGCAGCTTCCTGGTAGGTTTTTTTTTCCTATTTTTCTATTTAAATCATTTTCCGTAATTATTCATCAATAAGAGTAATAGTTCAATCAACATAATTATGTGCTCATCATTATGGGTCGTGATTTAAATCCCCAACTCTTAATGGTTGCTAATTAAAAAAAAACTTGGATTATCTAAAAACAATACCTTGAAAGGTTTTTTGTTCAAAATAATGATTCTTGAGAGAGATCAACCAACCTTGTGCTTTTGCAGAAATATTATTGATCATGAAAAAAAGATATAGTTTGGGAGGGGTTTTTTTTTAAAAAAAAAAAAAAATTAATTACTTTTAGGATGCACTTTTGAGTTTTATCAATATGTTAATGATCTTTACAATGGATTCCCTAAATTCATACATATACCTTAATCAATAATTTAGTTTGATTATATATGTATATATATATATATATATGAACTTTTTTGCATGGCTAAAGTTTTTGCTAATTTATTGTGTAAACTTGCAACATAAGACATGAGATCTAGTTCTGTAACAGAAATCTGTGTGTTGGGTACTATGTTTTTCTATGTCTTATTCTTCTGTCTTTTACTTATTTTATAGCAATTTTGTGATTAAATCTTTGAGATGCCCTAATTAACTTTATGTGCTAACATTAATTTCATTGTAATTGTTTAATCCCAACCTTATTTATTTTTTGGGTCCCCTAAGATATAACAGGGTACGAGGATTTGGCCTATTTCCCTTATCTCTTACATTAAATATTCAAATAATCTCTCCCCATACAAAAATAAATGCATTAATTTGAAAAATATTGTCTTTAACATTTTTTGTCCAAAAAAAAAAAAAAACTATATGATTAACTGAGATATTATATAAGAAGTAGAAATATCTTAACCACTACATACTTTTATCAATTTTTTGTGATTAAGTTCTTTCGAAACTAAAATTAAATTAATCTCAAATATTGATTAAGTAAAATTTTATATAGGCAAATATGGAAAAAGAGGGTTTAAAATTGAGAAATTTTGTCCCACAATTCAAGTAATATAGGCTGATTCACAAACATCCTTTTTCCCATAGGTGTTTGAGCTAGCTTGTGCTTGTAGAACAAGTCTCATTATTTATGTTACTCTCCAACTTGCAAATATTCTCCAAACTTATTCCAATCATTTCTTTCTTTATCTTATTTGGATATTAGTTTTCACTCTTCTTTGACTCCATTTGTTTAGTTTTAATTAATTCTTTGTTCTAAACCAATTTCTGTTTTGGTGTGAAAAAAGTTTGGGACATAATATATATTCAAATATTATAATCATATCATCCATATATTTCTAGTTTTTGTTTCACACATTTCCCTCTCTAATATAAATAATCTTAATTATTTTGTTAATATGATCACCACCTAAATGTAAACCATTACATTGCTAATCATAACAAAAATATCTTAAGCCCTTTCATTGAGGTGATTATGGTAACTTAACGTGAGAAAAGAAGATTATTTTGTTAATTATTAATTAGCAGCCAACATATAACCATAGGGGTCATTTTCCCATTCCCCCCTTATCTTCCATGAACTATTCATAACTCTCAATCATGTATAGTTAGATTAAGACCTTGTTATTTTAATGAAAATGAAAGATTAGTATAACTAATAATTCCTTTTATAATGAAAGAGGTGGTGAAGTTAAATAGCAACGAATGGTACTTCTTCAGCTTTCGAGATCGAAAATATGCTACAGGATTTCGGACGAATCGTGCAACGGCATGTGGATATTGGAAAGCTACGGGGAAAGATCGAACGGTAGTGAATCCATCATCAGGAGAGATCGTAGGGATGAGAAAGACTTTGGTGTTTTATAGGAACAGAGCTCCAAATGGGATTAAAACTGAATGGATTATGCATGAATTTCGGCTTGAGGCTCCACATAGGCCCCCAAAGGTTGAATTTTTCATCTTTGATTCTCCCTTTTTAGACCATTTAGACAAATCCAACGGTGTGAGCACATACACATAAGCAAAAATGTTTATTTATTTATTAATCCTTTAATTTGAGAAGATTCATATTCATGTGCCCTTAAAGGGTACCAACAAAAAAGTTAGTGTCTTTTTCCACTTTTGGTCATATTCACTTACATTGAGATGAAGGGAGAGAGAGAGAGAGAGATCATATCTCAATTGATGAATATTTTTTGGTTTATAAATCTTTTCTAAAGTTGCATTAACAGAATATAAATAAACGTTTATATGTTTCTTTTGTTTTTATTTAGAACTAGAAGATATGATTATTCGATGTGTTTTGTTTGTTTTTTAAAAGAGAAATTGAAAATCAAAATAATTATGGATGATATACTTAAAGCAATGACACAAGAAAAGTAAAGTTAATTTGGAACTATCTCTTATTTTTCTTTCGTTCCCTTTTTCTTTTTCAGTTAAAATAGATTTTATTCAACATCTCAAAATTTTACATCTTTAGTCTATATAATAATAATAATTTTCTCCAATCAACCATTTCTTTTTCTTTCTTCCCAAGTTTGAAACTTTTCCTTTCATTTTAATGTGAGGGTTTAATTAAGTGTTTTATTATAATATAGTTAGACTAGCAATATATTTAGTTATTTTGTCTTCACTTTTTTCTTTTTATCATTTCTCTATGGATGGAATTAGGACTTTTCAATGTTCAACTTAAAGTTTCTTTTTAATGTTCATTTCATTCTTAAGCCTTTATGCTTTAACAAGAAAAATGAACCAACTTTATATGTGGGTGCAGGAGGACTGGGTCTTATGTAGAGTGTTTCAAAAGGGCAAGCAAG
This sequence comes from Sechiopsis laciniata, assembly GCA_037833695.1. Classification (NCBI taxonomy): domain Eukaryota; kingdom Viridiplantae; phylum Streptophyta; class Magnoliopsida; order Cucurbitales; family Cucurbitaceae; genus Sechiopsis; species Sechiopsis laciniata. The sequence goes on from JBBMKA010046876.1 coordinate 47,837, forward strand.
AAGAGCACAACATCAAACTCAACCAACACATTACATTTGAAAATTTCGAGCGCGGTCCTTCTGTCATCCGAGCTCCATCTCCTTCTCCGAACGATCCGAGCAAGATCGTCATGCCTTGTGGCTACAATGTCGATAACGCTTCATTATCCTCGATGGCTCCCCACCAGAGCCATAGCCACATTGGCAGCTGTTCTTTTCTCCATCTCCTTCAACTTCCTCAAGAGAAATTAGATGACAATAATCTCAAAATTGATCAACTTTTCTGCCCCAAAAATGACTCAGAATGTGGGGTTTTGTGGGATATGGATTTGGAAAAACATACCTTTGAAGATGGCATCGCATCAAATTTGGACGAAATGGCCTTCGACATCGATAGCAGCCTGGTTTTCCTCTGAATGGATATCTGCTACTGCACATTTCAATAGGTTATTTGTTGATATATGGTTTGTATATTGTATGGTGTTTGGATATAGGAGAGTATTTGGGGCATTGTTGTGTGCTTAGGACACAGATTTCATTTTTTTCTTTTCCTCTAAATCTTTGTTCTTGTTGTATAGCAAATTAGATTTGTAATGAAGAAATTTAGTTAGGTGTTTTACTATGGTTGTAATAAAGTTAGTTTGATACCACAATATAGAGTTGGAACATTGTGTATACTTGTGATTACAAAGAGGAAGTATGGCCCACAAATGCATTTGAATCAAAATAATTCAAAGGAAAAATCAATGTAGATAAAGTCCTAAGTTTTGCTTCTGAGTTAGAAGTACTAATAATCCTTTGCCAAAATCCCTATGCCAAAGAATTCATAGTTTTATACTTAATCCTTACCCGTGAGTCAAAAATAGCATTTTTGATGTTGTCATCGGGACAAGATGACAAGACACATTATGATCATGTACACAAGTTTTGACCCTTTATATCGAGAATGTGAAACCTCTCCATTCTCCATAGTTACCATTCACCTTGCCTTTCGTCTTTTTTCAACCTCGATAGTAAAACAACTCGTAAATAGTAACTTAGATTGCAAGAGAAAGTAGACTCAACAAACTCAGTGACTTAACTACGGAGAGTACAGGTCTAAAGTCCATCTTACTTGAATTGTGCATTTTGTGAGAGTCAAGTTCTCATAAGATAGACCTTTTTACCCAACAACATTTGGCTGTCAAAGAGAAAAATCGATCAATTTAGATTGAATCTATTATCTTTTGATTCTTGAAAACCTTCTTGACTACTCAGTCAATCCATGATGGTTGAGAGCTTCACAATCAAATATCTAATCTGGTTTTGAAAGTGACAGTTCTTAGATTGCCTACCAAGACAGATAAGAATAAGAAATGATTTATCTTCGACATATCAAGTTTTCTTACACTTATGTAGTCACTACACTTCGACTGTATCATCAGTGTTCCACAGTAATAAAAGAATTGAACAATAATAGCAACCTGAATTACATATAAAGAAATGTGCCAAATCACAGTCCTGCTGAAACTAGGCCATGTAATGTGACAATGCCAATCAAGATATTTAGCTGATTGATAACGGGCAGAAATTGCACAGGAGATGGAGGTGCTTCCATCTTTTTCATTGCATCAACGGCCATTGACTCAGGATCGATTGTTCTCGGTTTCCTGTCATATAATTTACCATCAAAATCAATTCCTCAATTACTAAGCATATTCCTACATCAGATGTTGTACAAATTGGCATTTTCTAATTTCCTTCAAATATTTAACAACAAAGAGAAATGACATCAAACAGCAAGATGTTCTACAAGCAATTTCATCTCATGAATTCAACTAAATCTGTTGGCAGAACAGATTCATACCTGTTGCACATTTCGCCCACAGTGAGATTGAAGATGCCTTCACCACTAGCTTTGAGAGTACGCCTCAAATCACCGTCGGTAAATGTCCCAATCAGGTGATATTCCTCATCAATGACAAGTAGGCATCCGCACCCTTTGCTCGTAAGCTCCACCAATTGATCCATTATTAGATCTCCTTCTTTGCAGACAGGAAGCTCATTCTGCTTCTTCATAACATCTTTTACCTAAAGCCAGGAAAAACCACATAGAACAAGTATCAAATTCTGTCTTATTGGATATGACTCAAGTTCATTTTGGATCACTTTTTATCAGAAGATATAGTTCTCAATTATAGTAAAGCACAAAAAATCAACTCAGTTCCACTAGAACTTCATAACCAAGATTTTTTTTAGGAAAAAGAAAAAAGAAAATCACTTTCATGAAGAAAAATAGAAGAACTAACAAGGCCAGAAAAAAAAAAAATACAGGCTAATGGATCTAAAGGAGCCTCAGAGGAGTTGCATAACCAACAGTACTGTTGTCCTCCCATTTTCCTACTTTGACAAGAAAAAACTCCATGGTGAGCGTATGAACAGAGTTATTTATACTCTTTTCTTTCACCAGTGTAAAAGGTACAAAATAGGCAATATAAGAAGAAACCACGATAAACAAAGTAATAAAAATCAAAACAGGACTCTCAAAACCAAAAAACTAGCTGCAGAAAGGTATCCAAAACATTACACATTACAGATCCAACATGACCAAATAATAGGGGCAGTGGGAAACAGAGTAAGAGAGGGAAAAAGAGGAATGCCATGCTTGTTTTAACCAATTATCTACTCATCGTTCTATCATTATGCCAAAAAGAGACAATGACAAAAAACACCATTCTGCTTATGACATCCCAGTAGAACATGACTCTATATTACATTTTTTTGGTATCAAAGCTTATTCCCAGGATCCTCTATATGTGAGTTCTTCCTCCCGGATATGTAACTAATAATGAAAAAAAAAATTCAGATATGCAAGGCTTTCCTTTTAGGCCTTAAAGTTGTCCAACTTCTTGAGAGTTGGACTTTTATATTTACCTTGTTATCTTATTGTAAAAATGACTCATAACTTGACCCAAAAACCTTGAAACACTTAAATTATTCCCAGAATCCAAATCGAATGAAGTGTGGTTCAAATAGACATTCCCAGCAACTAAAACAAGCTTCTGCTTAATCTACCAAAAATGGGGAGATAATTTGACGAGGTTGAAGTAGACCAAA
>JBBMKA010046887.1:0-20238 GCA_037833695.1 Sechiopsis laciniata
AAAACCAATTCATGAGTTATTATTTTAAACAATCACCGGTTAATTTTGTTAAAAAAACATCATATATATATTAGAAATTTTAAGAAAAATTTATAGTCAATATTCATAAAAATATTTAATAAAAATATAAGGTTTAAATAAACAGGCACGTAGGTTTAGATAAACGGGCACGCAGGTTTAAGTAACCACCGTTTATGATAAATGGTGGGGCAAACACGGGTTGGGTTATTATAACCAACCCGGCCGTTTACGTAAACGGTGCCCCAAACATACCCTTTAGATCTACCGGAAATTGAATTCCTATAAATAAAAAAAAAAAAAAATCAAATAATATTATAAAATTAAAAAAAAAAAAAAAAAACTAAAATGAGATTATTATTCTCTTTTTTTTTCACATTAAAAAAGGAATTTAATTTCCGCTAAACAACTTCATTAAACACTAACCAAACCTGTACAATCTTCATCCAAAGCGGATCCAATGTTGGGGGGAGATTATCCTTCCAAAAAGTAGTATTCTCCTCAACAAAGAGAGAGAGGGAGTCATTCAACACAAATAATCAACAGATCTATGCTCAGCTAATAAGTCATCCACCTTATTGCTAATCCTATTACAATAACAAAGACTCTTCACACCTAAAGAGTTCAATAAGAACTTAATATCAACAATGATATTGTTGAATTCAAGTCTAAAGAGTCATTAACAATTGCCTCAATAACATTAGAAGCATCGGACTCCACGATAATAAGGGGTAAAAAATTCAATCCCTTCAAATGATTGAACCCTTTCCTTAATGCAATACATTCTAACACCTTAACAGAAAGGGTTTTAAAATTTGATCTCTAACCTGCAATCTTTGGGAGACCTCTCCAGTCACGAACCACTCAGTCAACACCTCATTCTTTAGAAATAGGACTAACAGAGGCATCGACATTCAATTTCCACACTCCACGTAGAGGAGTCATCCACTTCACCGTATCGACAGCTTCAAGCTTGGTCCTCTTTGAAAAACAGACATCAAAAGAAATTTGAGCATTAATAGCTTTATTCACAGTAGCTTGAAGATTATGAAACTTCAGACACTTGTTGCCATTTAAACATTGGTTCCTAAAGTTCTATAAGCTTCAAATAATAATAATTCCTTTACCCCATTCTTCTATGGGCACTCGTCACAAAAAACTTTCCAGAAATCAATCCTTTTTTCCATCCTTTTAAAAGCTTATTTAAAGTCAGAGAACCAAAGAAAAATATGATTCTACACCCAGATAGCAACCTTACCATCTTTAATAATATGAATGTTTGACTCTCGACCTTTCCTACAAAGAGGACATGACTCCTGATTCCTAGTTGCCTTGTGTGCAAATAACTTGTACTCGCGCAAGTATACGCGGTCTACAGTAAGTAATAAGTAAATTATCGATCTTCACATGGACTGTGATTTATCTAAGGTGATGTTTAGAATTGAATAAAAATAAACGAATGGTAGTTGTGATTGATTGGGTTAAAGAGCATAACAGATGTAAAAATAGTTGTAAAACAAATTGTGAGAGAATAAGGCTAGACTAGGATACTCATGAAAAGTAATAGCAATGTGATATCAAAGAAACATGCAGTAAGAGGTAACTATCATACTACGCCTCACAAACTTTAGCTTCCACTTCAGTTCGCATCAAGCCCGACTCTCGCCGCGACTTGATGTAATGCTATGTCGGTGCTATGTATGCAGTAGTTACGCGTTTATCCCTAAACTCCGATTTAAAGTATTAAAGACTTAATACTACCCTACTGAACATGCAAACTAGACTTAGGTTGTTTCCTCTTCCGATTTACAACCTAATAGTGCGTGTGGATGACCAGTCGATGCTTACTGTTGATGATTAGCTCCTAGTTAACAAGCCTTACTTACACCCTTCCTATTTCTTCTTTGACACATGCTAAAACCGACCACTTTCCCTAGCATTGCCTTAACGAAATTAGTTCCTCATGCAAAAAAGAAATACAGACAACGACATAGAAAACCTGCTGAAATAGTATTACTGAATTGAAATGAGTTTTGACAAAGAAAACAGTATGAACTTTGTTTCGCAAAATTTACTCTTCCTATTCTATTACATAGGGTCTCCTTTTATAACCATCCTTTGAATATTCCAGAATAAGCACAAGTCAATCGATGCGATCTCTTTCCTTGCATAAATCCGCCAATTATGTATGATTTCTTTTCTTGCACGAATATGCCAATTATGTTTGTGTAGTTAAGGGAAGAATCTCGTGATTTCTACAATTTGTCTCTCTAGTGTCTGGTTAGTCAACATCTTACCGTCATTTTATTATTTTCTTATTTTGTTTACTGGTTCCTTGGCATTTCTCAGAATGTCACTATGCGTGTATCGCGTGTTTTGCTTCTCAGTCTGCATCGCAATTTCCTGCAAAATAGTTTATCCGCATAAGATTTGCTAAATACACGCTAAGTGTGCTAATTTTGACATTTTTCGTGCTTAAATTCATTTCTTAAAGTTTATTCCTCTAATGCGTAAGCATTAGCTTATTACACATTTTCTCATTATACTTGCCGTTTTCGCACTGAATTTTAAATAATAACTACAAAAAATGATCACGGAATAGCAAAAATTTTGACTCTATTTAAGAGTCATAGAACACCAATCCTCAATATCCACTCTTCTAGTGTTAATATTTCTCTTAGTTGGAATGGCATTTGCAAGCACACTCCAAGCTCCCCCACTTTAATTTTGGGAGAAAGATTAACTTTCCAAAAACTTTTCCAAATGGTTGAATTAAGCTTAAAATCAGAAGGAGACTCCTCCTTAGAATAAGCCAAACTTAGCCTAATATGATAGGCATTTTTCATTAAAAAAAATCTCATTGGAACCATTATTCCAAATAACTTCATCCTTGGCACCAATAGAACTCAAACGGGTATTACGAATAATCTCTACGTTATCAACACAAAAGATATTGTCTATTTTCTCATGATTCCAGCCCTCGTTATCAGTCATCAGCTCAGCCACACATCTATCTTTTTAGTCCTCCATCACTTCGTCAGCAAAAGGATTATCAATCCTAGCCAAGGGTCTCTCCGAATGGTAATTCTCCTCTTGTTCCTTACCTTCCCCTACACCCTTTTTGGAGCAATATTTCTCTACCCCAAATGATGCTCCTCCGAACTAGCGATGGGTTTTTACCTAGAGGAGCTGCAAGAAAATCACCATCCTTAAAGTGCTTCCTCCTAAGCCGTCTACTAAGCAAACTATTTGGATTTCTAAGGATTCTTCAAGTATGCCTGGCCAACAAACCTTGATTGAAAATATTAAGATTCCAAAACCCTAGACCCCTGCCTCCTTACTCATGCACATCTTTTGCCAACTCGTCCAATGAGCCTTATTTCTACTCGACTCCTCACTCCACCAAAATCTAGCACACATCCTTTGAAAGCAACTCATAAAAAATATTTATTTTGATTAAAGGAGTGGGGCATAAAAAAAAAAAAATCATTTATAACAACTAATTTATTTTGTATTGATGTACATTTATTTTGGTTAAATTATTGAATGTCTAAATTAAAAATATATCTTTCTTTTTAGTGTAAATTAGAAAAGGGAGACTACAAATCCGCTATAAAGGGTACTATTGCTCTCAAATAAATGAGAGTCAAATACCGATTTTAGGATCGAATATGTGATCGTAGTATTGAACTCAATTACCAACCAACAAGATACCAACCCTTTCAATTAAAAATAGATCTCCAAGATCTTATTTAATAATTATTTTATTTTACTATTTTTAATATAGCAACCTCATTTATGTGTGTGTGATTTATTTTTTTTATTACTAAAAAATATTTGGAGGAGAATTGAAAGATTATCCCAAAAAAACTAATATCCATTATTTTCATTACTTATATACTTGATCTAATTAATGTGAGATACTGTCCATCTCAAAAGTTTTTAAAATCGTTTTCAATATGTTGTATTCCTAAAAAATAGAATTTGTTTGTCAATAGATTGTGAGGACCTAACCCTTAAAAGATAGGATATTTGACCTTTTCAATAACACTTATGAATTAGTTCTCTTATGGTGAATGAAAAAAAAGTTCAATGTTTATTTAATATTGACCATAGATTCATTTTTACTGGCCTTGGTGGACAATATTGGTGCAAATTAAAAAAAAAAAAAAAAAAAAAAAAAAAAAAAATATATATATATATATTCGAACATGTCGCTTGTATCATGGCCTACGTAATGCAAACCTTATTACATTTTAGTCAAGCTCTTCTAAGTTCGACACCACAACGAAGAAGTAGAAGGGTAAATTAATTATGCCAAAATTTTAAAAAAATAAAAAAAAAAATAATTATGCCAACGGTTTATTAAATCCATTGGCTATTAAACATCGGTATGCCCACGAATTTTTAGATAAACTATTGGCGATACTCAAAAGAAAAATTTCACAATAAATTAAAATGAGGTAGAAACTATTTAAAAACACAAAGATAAAAAAGTTGTACTAAAAAAAAGAAAGATAAAAGTAATTTAATTAATAAATAAAATGCCATATATATTAGTATTTTAACTCTTTTTTTTTTTTTTTTTTTTTTAAGAAACTATTTAAAAAGTGTAAATATTTATTTTATTTTTATAATTTTCAATTACTGCATCCCAGTATATTATTTTGTCATATTTGTATAAAATCCTGATTTTTGCATCACATATATTTTTTATTTGAATTTATAATCTTAGTTAAAAATAATATATGTCAGAAAATTATTATTTTTTATTATTATTACAATACGGCGATAAAGAAAATTAAAGTTACTACTGTGTGTTTTCATAAGTGATAAATATACGTTGAATTGGAATTTTGGGAAAAAGTGACATCATTTGGCATTTAAATATAAAAAGTAACCACGTGCTTGTTTACATTATTCCAATCTATGCATTCTGTACTAAAAAAAGATTTTTATAAAAAATTAAAAATAGAAAATAGAAAAACTACTATTCTTTTATTGATAGGTCTGCCAAGCACGGCAATTGCAACTTTGTAAAAACAAATAATAATAATAAAAATAAATAAAAAAAGATTTTACGTGTATCGCCAAAAAATATATATATAAAATATTTCATATATAATAATAATAATATATAAAAAAAAGGGACGGTCCCTATTTTTTTTTTTTTTTTTGAAAAGGTACTTGTTAAATAACCAAAATACCTACACTTCAATCAATTTTTAGTTGATAGTCTTCAATCAATTTCAACGGATAAACTTCAATCAAATTTCAATTAATAGCTTTCAATTAGTTCGTTCATGGATTCAATCTGTTCTTTGTCAGCCTTCATTGAATTCAATTATAGCTTTCAAGTTGACTCCAATGCCATGTTTTCCCTCTTCTTGAATTTTTGACGATGAATAATTTTTTGGCGAGTCATAACTTTTGATTTCAAGTTTTGTTTGATATGATTCTTGTTGGGTTAACCACATCTTCTCTTCCTCTTTCTTTTGATATATTGATTGGCCAAAAACATGCGAAATTGAAATCCCAAAACACACGAGACGGAAAACACATGTTTTTGAAGAAGAAATGGAAAAATGAGAAAATTAGAAGAAAAAAAATTTAAAAACTTGCTATAAATGAATAAATTTTTTAAAAATATACTATAATTGAAATAGATATAAATGTTTGTCCCGAATGGGTAGTCCACTAGTTAAAACTACAGACTCCAATGCATACTTCCTTGAGACATCTCTAGTTTGAGACGGTTAGAGAGTGCTTAAATTATAATATCCTTCGAAATATTTCAGTGCCACAGTTTAGGGGACGTACCAATGGTGCTTCAAGTATAAGGGAATGAAGTTTCGATTTCCCAATTTTCTAATAAAAAAGTGGGAAATTTTTTGCATATTCATCAAGTGTAAGTTTAAATTGGTTGATGAACTAATGATAAATATTAGTTAAAAGTTTGATTTATAATATTATGTTGAAACTTCTTATCTTTCTTATGCGGAACAAATAGCACACTATAATCACACTATAGTTCAATAATTGATCTAGTTTATTTACGAAGTGTTTACTAATAATATAAACTGCCAATCTACGATCAAAATCGACTAAAAAACTTTTTTTTTTTGAGAATATCAAGATAGACAAGTTATTTATTTATTTTGGTTGAATATTTTTTCATAGCAAATTTCATGATTTAATGTGTATATGTTAATCTCCCAAAGGTTCCATCCAGGGTGGACAAGGGCTGCAAATCAAGTATATAACGCCTATTGGACAAGTGGTAAATATAAATTTAATCTTCCCCAATTAATGAATAGTATAGTCAACAAGAACAGTAATTCAAATACATTAAAATATACCTAATGATTAAGAGATTTTAGATTCATATCTTCCCACCCATAATTATTATAATCTCAAAAAAGAGAAAATGGTAGTATAAAAAATACCAAACAACAAAAAAATGATTATTGGTTGGAAAACCAAAGTTCCTTTCATTTTTAAAGATACAGAAGTGGATGAAAATACTTTCAAAGATAAAGAAATGGAAGAAAATACAATGAATATGCTTTGTTTGAATATGTTGATAAGGAAAATGAGGTACACAATTATGTTGTTTACTATGAAATTCTCAATTTATTTTCGTCTGTACATATATTGACTAGACCCATAAACTGATCAACACATGAGTTATTTTATTAATATCAGCTATGTATTGAATGATATTACATGAGTTTGAATCTAAAATATAAATTTCTATTTAAATTTGTTTTCATCCATTAATTGTAAAATATGGCATTCACAAAAATAACTTGCTCGTCAAGCAAATATAAGGTCCTCTTTGATGAATTGTAGAGAAACTTTTTATTTATTTTTTATTTTTTTATTTTTAATTCATCAATGGAGGGGTGATTGCACCTATGGTGATCTCTTGGTTTATATTGGTATATTAATACTATAGAACTACTGTTTTTATTGACTTGTGAACAAATATTTATTATTTTATATTATTAAATATCGAACTTGGACATATTTTAATAATTATTCATGGTAAACGTGCTACTTCTTGTGGTTTTTCTTTTTAAAATAAGTTGTTTTCAAGTAACGTGGCAAAAGATTAACAATTGTTATCATTCTTTTTTTTTAAAGGATTACACATTAAATTTGGGACAAAATGCTTTGTCATTTTCTGCAAAAGCATAATATATATAAAAAAGAAATTAAACAACGTGCTTAATCGATTAATATTTTCCAATCCAACAACATTAATTATTAGGGATATAACTAGTCAAACACGGAAACTTAAAAACTTAATCGATTAATATTTTAAAGAAAAAAAAAACATTACTGAGATAAAATCTATATCAAGAAAAGTAGAACTAGGCAAATTTTATTTTTTAGTATAACCATCAAAGTTTGAGCTATATGATTATATTAAAATTTATATATCTAGATTGATGGTAGTAATTAAGATGACCTTGACAAATTAAAAAATTCTGTTTTTTGGGCACATTTTGGATTAAAAAAAAAATTCTAAGAGTTTTAGTCGAGGAATTGGATCTCCGCTTAAGAATGAATTATATCAATTCAACTCGTGTTTTGGTCATCGGTTAAAATAACTAGTGCACTCATAACCTCTCATCTGACCTATAATATCTCCCACCATGTTATAATAGCCCTTGTCATGATAAAATTTTCTATTATAATAACACGCACTTTGAATATAAATTATCATACACAAATTATAATAATTTGTACTTCAAACCCAGGCCATTCTATCCTCTTGATATACTAGCTTAAAGTTTATGTGACAAGTACTAATTCTCTTGAGGCGTGAATTAGCATAACCCAATCCAAGTTTATCCCATCATTTCTCATAATTGGTAGTTTTTTTTTAATCTGTATGCTCGCTTATTTAAACATGCGTTTCGATATATCCAAATATGTGTATCAATTTGTCTATTTTCTGTAAGATTTATTGCAAATATTTACTTTATATATATGCTCAATAATTTCCATTAAACAATATATACATAAAGTTTTTTTTTTTTTCTTTTTAAAATTAACTCATGCTTGTTTGTAATAATGTCAATGTATGTCTTTCTTTATTTATGTTTTAAATCTCATCATTTTTATTATTTAACCCCATTTTTACTACCTAGATAAGTTAATTTTCAAAATCAAATGTATTATTTAAATAAAGTTTCCATATTCTTAAATTTTGACTATACAAATATATTTATTTATTTTAGTATATAACTATTTCGATATACAAAATATGCAAAAAAGAAAAAAAAAAAAAGCACCGTTTAAAAAAAATATTAATTTATTTTCTTTAGGTTAAATATTAGTTACACGTTTAACCAAAAAAAAAAAACTTTTTAATTATTTGTAAAATTTTTCACCTAAATCTAAGTTATCTGGTTATCTTATTATAATGATAATACGTTTTAAATATCGTTTATTATAATTTTTATTATAATAATTTATACTATCCTATAACTAAAGGTTACAAGTCAAATTCCACGGTAATTTAATTATTATAGAATTAAAAAATAAAAAAATTAAATGACATTTTATATAATTTAATAATTAATAATTTACCAATTTGGAGTGAATAAAAATAAAAATTGTAGGAAAATCCTACCTTTTACAGATATAAAATGCTATACAAATTTATTTTACAAATAAAAAAATATACAAAAAAGTAATTATTTGAGTAGCCTCTATAAATATATGTGTGTAGAACTTATTCTTACAAAACCTCAAAAAAAAAAAAAAAAAAAAAAACTCATTCTTACAAGTTGACATCCATTCAGACACACAAGGAAAGTAACTCAGAGATCGACGATGGCGGCAGCAGACTCAAGAATCAACGGACTCAACCTCACGCCGGCATCCAAAGCCGACGGAAACTACTACAGAGCCACCGAACTCAAAGCCTTCGACGACACTAAATCCGGCGTAAAAGGCTTAGTCGACGCCGGAATCACCGAAATCCCCCGAATCTTTTACCGCCCACCGGAGAATCCCAACTCCGACGACATTTCCGGCAACACCCAAATCCACATACCCGTAATCGACCTCGACCACATCGAAAAAAATCCACTCAAGCGCAAATACACAATCGATAGAATCCGAGAAGCTTCAGAGAAATTGGGGTTCTTCCAATTAATCAACCACGGGATTCCGGTAACCGTTCTTGAAGAGATGAAAGACGGGATTCGGAGATTCCACGAACAGGACACAGAATTGAAGAAACAATTCTACACTCGAGAATTGACAAAGCCTTTGATTTACAACAGTAATTTCGATCTCTATTCTGCCACCACCACCAATTGGAGGGACACGTTTGGGTATATTAGTGCTCCTAATCCTCCAAATCCACAAGATTTACCAGAAATTTGCAGGTAAAAATATACTAATTCTGAACCCAATTCAAAAAAAGAAACAAACCCCATTTTTTTAACCTCTGTTTTATGCAGAGATGTTCTGTTGGATTACTCAAAACGAGTGATGGAGATTGGGAAATTATTGCTGGAATTGCTATCTGAATCTTTGGGGCTGAATTCGAATTACTTGAACGATATAGATTGCAGCGAGGGGCTTGTACTTGTGTGCCATTATTACCCGCCGTGCCCACAGCCGGATTTGGCGATTGGCACATCGGAGCATACTGATAATGATTTTATAACTGTTCTATTGCAAGACCAAATCGGCGGTTTGCAGATTCGTTATGAGAATAAATGGGTCGATATTCCCCCTGTTTCTGGTGCTTTAGTCGTAAATATTGGAGATCTTATGCAGGTAAGTTTCTGCAAATTCAATTCCTCTATAATGATATATAGCATGTAGGGGTGATTTATTTCTATTCTATTTTTGTCTATTTTGTGCCAAACCATCTTCGGATTTTGAACAATTGGTCCAAAGCGATGGCCAATAAATCACCAAATTATTGGATCGATTTTCATTTAATATCCATGGTTGTCCGGGCTAACTTTCGCGCACCTCGACTAATGTTACGAGACATACCGTTGATCCTACAACATTTGGATGCTAAGGAAACTTGTAGAAAATTAATTTCTAGGTAAGTGATCACTATGAATTGAATCCATCATTTTAAACACCCGAAGGCTTTCTTGGACCACTTGTGCCACTCCATGATGGGTTTTTACATAATATTGGATATATTGGTTTTTTTTTTTGAGAAAACCGAAAGTTATTAGATCGGTTCAATTTCTATTTCTAAAACCAATAAATACCGAACTGAACCAATAATAGTTTATTTACTTTCATTTTTTTATATGTTAATTTAATATTTTATTGGGTAAATAACTAATTATTTTTGTTCAATTTAATTATAAATTTTTGAAAAAAAAGTTGGACTTAAAATAGTAAAAAAGAATTAAATCATATGAGCATAACCTATTAGCACCTCCAAGACCCTTTTGACCACTATACTTTGGTTTAGTTGTTATTGGGTGTTAAAAATGAAAAGCGAAGTAAACCAAAATTTTTGAGTATTTTCAAATTAGAAAGAGTTATGTCAAACTTTGTACTAAAAATGGAATCAATTCATTAGATTGGTTTGGTTTTTGGTTTTTGGTTTTTGGTTTTTTGTTGCACGGCACCGGTTGGTAACCTTTGATTTGATTTGGGTTTTGGATGCAGCTTATAACGAATGACAAATTCAAAAGCGTTAAGCATAGGGTTGTGGCTAACAAGGAGGGACCAAGAGTATCGGTGGCGGGGATATTTTCGACGCTACTTCTTCCAACTGGGAAATTATATGGACCCATAAAGGAGTTGATATCAGATGATAATCCTGCCATATACACAGAAACCACTATTAGAGACTTTAATATCAAGTTTCGCTCTCGCCTTGGCACCACCACTTTGAACCATTTTAAGCTTACTCAAGCCCAGTGATTGATCTATCTATGTTTTATTGAACTTGTAATTAGTTTATTGCTGAAAAACTGAATTCAAGCTCGTTCTGGGGTGTTCTTAATGTGTAAGGTCGTATGTAAGTTGAATATGAATAATAAATGGGTCTAAGAAATTCTTTACATGTTTCTTTTCTTTTCTTTTGCTTTCATTGTAGTTTGGGAGGCTACTCATTTGGTTATAATCAAAATTTGAAAATCAACTCATATTGCCAAGATGGATCACTTATGCTCTTGTTGGCAGCCCGACTGATTTATCTTTTGCAAAAATTAGTTGATTCAACAATATTTAAGGATGATAGCTAGGAATTCAAACTTATTTGGTCATAAACAATGTATTTCAACAACCGAGTTCCTTTTATCTTTATTTTATTCATATTCATCAAGACAATTGTACATCAACATCACCATTGAACAGATTACAAATACAATTCATATTCACCTTGCTTTTGGTTCAGTTTTTCAGCCATAGAATTCTGCAGCAGATTAAAATTACAAGTTAGATGAAACAACCAACACACAGAATCAATCATTTTGTTTCCTTTATCAACAGCTAATTAAACATCTGCTTGACTTAGCTTGAAATGCTGCAAAGTAGAACTGCCAAAGCCTTTTGAATGAAACTGGATATTGAATTCTCCAATTGTGGTTTCTCTGTACACTGCAGGATTTTCTTGTGATATCAATTCCTTAATGGGTCCATAAACTCTGGAGGTCGATAAAGTAAGGATAGAGAAAAAGGCCGCCACTGATATTCTAGGACCCTCCTTATTAGCCAAAACTCTATGCTTAACGCTTTTGAATTTGTCATTGGTTATTAGCTGCATCAAAAACCCAAATCCAATTAGAGGCTACATTTCATTGGAGAAGTAATTGATTTTGCAGAAACTTGCCTGCATAAGATCTCCCATGTTGACAACTAATGCTCCCGCGACCGGAGGAACGTCGACCCATTTGTTTTGATGCTGAATCTGCAGGCCGCCGATGTGGTCTTGTAACAGTATAGTGATGAAGTCATTGTCAGTGTGCTCTATTGTGCCGATTGTAAGATTTGGTTGTGGACATGGTGGGTAATAGTGGCATACAATTCCAAGACCTTCGCTGCAGTCGATATCGTTCAAGTAGTTTGAATCCAATCCCAGAGACTCAGATAGCAATTCAAACAGTAATTTACCAATCTCCATCACTCGTTTTGAGTAATCCAACAGAATATCTCTGCATACAGAGAGTGTTACGAAAAACGGAATTAACAGTTAAAGAAAGCAGGGTAAAGCAAGACAAAACACGATGATTTATAGTTCACTTAATAGTGTGTTAGTTGTGTCGTCAACTATTTTATTTGAAAATGTAGAATACAAACTGTCTATTAAATTGGATTAGGATTTAAGTTTATATCGTGGACTTTCAAGGATGTTTGTTTTTTGTATTTAGAAAATCTATAACAAATGAACACTTACAATTTCCCTTGTTATGAAAACGGAAATCAACAATCGTAAAACGAAGATAAAGAAAACGCGAGAGAAGAACAAACACAGAATTTACGTAGTTCACCCCCTTGCCTAACACAGAATTTGTTTCTGAATTGCTGTTATCCATCCGGTTTTTGGGCTCATATCCTATCCGCTTTTAACTGGTATACCCCCTTGCCTAACAAGTCTGCCGATCTGATTTATTATCTTCTTATGGGGCATCCATTCATTCAAAGGGACACAGAAACATTTTGGCTTAGCATTGTCTATGCATTCTTTTGGAGTGTATGGAAGGAGAGAAATGGTAGACTCTTCAACATGGAGCACACTAATAAGGATTATCCGGCCCTTTTCGAATCTATTATTTATCTGGCCTTATATTGGTGTCACTCTATTCCCCCTTTTTGTAGCTATGATTTAACCACTCTATTATCTCAATGGCATAGCCTTATACATTTGTTTCGATAGGTTGTAACTTTTCAAATATCAATGAAAGTTTTCGTTTCCTATAAAAAAAAAACGTGGTTTACTTACGTAGTGTTAGCTAGTCCACGAGCAGAGAGGGGGCGGAGTTTTATTAAGGAGAACGAACAATACAGAGTACAGAATGAATGTCATAATACGGCTAAGAGTTTAATTTGAATTTATATATACACTCTCATTAAACCCTATTACAAAATGCGTAAGCATTAAACAGAATGCGTAAACACATGCGAAACGCATTGCAGCAATGCAAGATGCGTTTGCGCGCGGGATGCACTAAGCGAATGCGGAACGCATTGCAGCATGCAATTTCGCAACGGGGGTGTTGCCCCCGCACGGCCTTAGTGCCTTCAAGGAATATCTCAACATCCCTTTTCAAAAAAAAAAATTTACAATTTCTATAGCCCCAGTCTCTCCCAAAATCTCTCTCAGAAGAGAAAGCCACAGCCAATACAAAATACTCGATGAAAAAACAGAATGAACAAAGCAAAGGATAAATACACCTCTCCTGACAACCCTAACAAATTCATTACTAAATTGTAACAAACTTGGGTAGTGTCATCTAATTTCTTATTCTTTCCTCTTCTCGTGTAACACTATAAGCCGCAGAGTGGTATAAAAAAACTATTACAAATGGACATCAACAACTTCTCCTAAAAATATCCCATCTAAACGACCACTCAAAATGGCTGCTCATTTCTAATCATTCAAAATAACTCTTCATTTCTAATTACTTATATCTACAATCCCTTTACAAAAATTTACATCCAAATGATTTTTTGAATGCAATCTTCTATAAAAATCGACATCCAAACAAGCTAATCTACAAAAATGCACATCGAAACCAGCTATTATTACAACCAAATTTTCTAATCACTCCAAATAACTCTGCATTTTAATCAATCAAAATAATTACTCAACCAAACGCCCCATCATAAAACTCTATTACCCCATACATACTTCAAAGTCAGTGAGAACAGCACTAAGTGATGGTGGGCATCATACTTCAAAGTCATCTCAATACAGAGGTTAGTTTAAACAGAAATCTCTATTTAAAAGGGGTTTTTGGGGTCCAAAATCAGCATACTAACCTGCAAGTTTCTGGCAGATCTTGCGGATTGATTGAATTTGGGGCACTTAAAAACCTAAACGTGTCCCTCCAATTGGTGGTGGCTGCAGAAAACAGATCGAAATTACTGTTGTAAATCAAAGGCTTAGATAGGTCGCGATTGTAGTATTGCTTCTTCAATTCAGTGTCCTGTTCGTTAAATCTCCGAACCCCATCTTTAATTTCTTCAAGAACACTCAAAGGAATCCCATGGTTGATCAATTGGAAAAACCCCAATTTCTCTGAAGCTTCTCGGATTCTATCGATGGCGTCTTTGCGTTTGAGTGAGCCTTTTCCGATGTGGTAAAGGTCGATCACTGGTATGTGTATTTGGGAATTACCGGAAACATTGTCGGAGTCGGAATCCTCCGTTGGCCGGTAAAAGATTCGAGGAATTTCAGTAATTCCGGCGTCGACTAAGCCTTTTACGCCGGCTTTTGTGTCGTCGAAAGCTTTGAGTTCAGTAGGTCTGTGGTAGTTTCCGTTGGCTTTGGTTGCCGGAGTGAGGTTGAGTCCGTTAGCTGTCGAGGCTGCGGCCACCATTATCGATTTCTTAGCTTCTATAGATTCACTTCCAGGGTTTGGATTATGGTTTTGTTAATTGTAACAAGTTAACAACAAATAAATAATAGTGAGAATATGCCAGTTTCTCGGTTTTTCCAATTGTTTCTTATAATTTTTTTATATCTTAAAATAGAATAAGAAAACGCTCCATTTTTGTAATTTATAAAGTTTTTTTTTTTTTTTTTTTTTTTTTTTTTTTCTTATAACAAATTGGATGGAGAGAACCACAAATCCTACTTAAATTATTAATATTTTCAAAGTAATGATGACTCTCCAAATACTTATTTTGAGGATCGGACCACCAATTCTTTCGATCATAATTAGTTTTATTGTAGAAAATAAGACATTTGTATTAAATATTTAAGACAAATACATTTTTAATTCCTACTATCTATTTGAATTCTATGTTTCATAATCAAATATTTTACATTTTAGTAATACTTTATTTCAATCTTTTGTGTTTTTCGAATTTATATATGTTTATACTTTTTTTCTTTATAATTTTATTTTACGTTAATATAAAAATAAGAATTTCATAATTATGAAACTAATAATTTTTTTAATCTCAATAATTGAAATGGAACATTATTATTATTATTTTTTCTTTTGAGTAAACATTATTTAAATGTTAAGGATTAAAACATAACATTTTTTAAACGTTAGAAACAAAAATGTATAATTTTAAAATATAAGAATGAAATTGACACTACATTTTAGACCTAGAGGCTTAAAAGATATTTATCTCCAAATATTTCGTATTCTTCTCACAATTCATCTCTTCATAGTCAACACAAGTTACACAACACCATATAAAATCTGTGTTGAGTTTTCTTTATATTTTATTCTTCTTTTGTCGACATTTTTCAGTAACATGGGTTACACTTTCCCACCCAAACTTGTATACTAGGATCATATACTTTACATGTGTTACTAAAAACAAAAAAAATGTTCTCAACTAATGATGAAGTTTAACCCTAATCCTTTCATGCTACTAGGAAAAGATGACTTTTAATAGAACAAGAGAAACTACATTTTAATGTTTTTATTTATAAAATAAATTTATGTGATTTTAATGATGTTACATAAATAAATTGTAAGATGTAGTGGCTAGATAGAGAATAAGAAGGGCATCACTTGATAAATTATGAGTAAATATAGCCTGCTTCTCTAAATCCTTTGTTGAGCATATTTGTTTCCATCCCAAATACATTATTGACATACTAGACAGAGACTTTAGAAAATAGCCCCGGGGCTTTTAAGGAACGGGTTCTTTTTTTGAGTTCAACAATAATTAAGATGGAAGATCATAAATGCTTATATTGATTGAGTTATTATTAATATTCTTATTGGCTGAATTTTTTAGGCTATAAAAAATGACGATCACACAAAACATGTCATTGATGATAGTCAACAAATTAAATTTCACATTTTTTTATTTGAAAAGTATTAAAGCTCGAGGAAGTGTTTGTGTCAAATTTAAGGAAGATTTAGATTGCGTATTTACTATTTGCTCCTTAAAAGATTACGTCTAAACGAGCTATTGTAATTACTTACAAAAACTCTTCATTTCTAATCACTCAAACTTCTCATTTCTAACCATTCATTTCTAATTACTCAAAAATAACTCTTCATTTCAAACCACTCATTTTTAATCATTCATTTTCAATTATTAAAAATAAATTATTTTTAACCACTCATTTCTAATCATTTATTTTTAACTAATCAAAATAACTTCTCATTTTAAATCTATATCCAAACAATCTATTGTTACTAGCTCAATAAAAAAAAAAAAAAATCTAAGATAGTTTTTAGCTTCAACTCTTCTATAAAAATCTATATCTAAACAATTTTTTTTTTTTTTTAATTTATAAAAATCTCAATTTTTAACTCTTCAAAATGACTCATCAAACTAATTTCTCATCCAAACACCTATTGTCTATAAATGATTTGTACCTCACATTATTGTAAAACTCTTCTTGCACCTCAAAGAAGAAAATTGTCATAAGCTTAAATTCAAGATTATTTTTTGTTTCTTTCTAGTTTCTAGCATTCATTTTCAAATATGTTGGTTGATTATTCTCTTCCATACCTTGGGGTTGATCCAACAAGCAACTGTGAACTGTGTAAGAAACGTAATTTCACCTTTGCTTTAGTGCATGTTGGCACCAAAATCATATTTAGATAATGTTATTTGAAAAAAAAATTGGAAAAAAACCGTATTTTAAATTCAATATAATTGTTTGTAGGAATTAAGGATTAAAAAAAAAAGAAAATTGTTTCAAGGTGGTTGTAGGAAAAATTTGTTTGAAAAATGTTATTTGGAAAAGAGGTTGGAACGAGGAGTTAAGAAGTTTTTTTGAAAAAAATACTATTTTGATCTCTAGACTTTAAACTTTGTTTTATTGTGGTCTTTAAATTTTTAAATGTTTAATTTTAGTCCTCAAACTTTCAAGTTTGTTTCAATCTGGTCCCTACATTTTGAAGTTTATTACATTTCGGTCCATATACTTTCAAGTTTGTTCCATTTTGGCCCATAAATTTTCAAATGCTCAATTTTAGTCTCTAAACTTTCAAAATAAATTAAATTTGATTCTTATTAGAGATTTTTTGTTATTTTTCTTCAAAAATTACCATATTTCTCTATAAATTTTAGAAATATGTCCACATATTTTCTTTATTTTTATTAAAATTATTAATATTGTTGAACCAATTTCGATAAATATTATCTTCAAATTTATCATATGGAATAATTTTAAACATTTTTAAAGTCTAAGGATTAAAAATTTGACTTTTGAAAGTCTACCGAAAAAAATGGGACAAACTTGAAAATATGAAAGCTAAAATTCAACTTTTAAAAATTTAGCATTAAATTGAAACAAAATTTAAAAGTCTAAGTACCAAAATGATATTTAAAGGAGAAATTTATAAGACTAGTCAAATCTAAAAAATAATTAATCCTAACTGGCATAGGACCGACTAGGTTGAGATTGACTTGATCTTAGACACAAGGGTCAATTAAGCTTTGGGCAAGCACGACCTGAAGTTTTTTTTTTTTTTTTAAAGCAAAGTAATTCAACAAAATTTCGAGATGAAAATTAAAAAATGAACTTATATATATTAAAAAACCGTTTATTTGGTCATAAACATATATATTATGTCACATTTTTTTTTAAAGAAGGATAAGTACGTCCGTTCCTAGGTCAGACAGTGGAGATATCAAAGGAATAATGTCACAGTTGACTCTCGAACCCCAAACATTGAGGGGAACATATTCTTAAAGCCCAAATCTTTAACACTGCGCCACCCTTTAAGGACATATATATTATGTTTGATACATGCTCTTATTAACTTTGTCAAATCTTTGACATATATAATCTTTTTTTCTAGTTCTACAACAATTGATGGTGGATAATTCAAATTCGTGAACTCTTTATCAATAAATGTACACGAATATTATTGAACTAATGTTTTTATTGACATCTTTAACACATATAGTCCACCTTTAAAAAAAATACAAGAGATCAAGAATCCAAACAACACCACTCCCCCAAAAGAGAGTCCAAACACGAAGGTAAAGAGCCCTTGAACATCGTCTCACCTCGTTCCACAACTCAGATCGAGACGAACAAACCCGTAAAACCCATTGAGAAACGAAGCTCTAAAAGAAAGCATACAACTTGCTTTACAATCCTCTTACAATAAACCGAGAATTTAGGCCAACACATAAATATTAACCTAACATATATTGAATTTAGAAAAAATCTTGAACATACATAATAGGCCAAATAATAAATCCAAATGAAGAAAATTTAGCCCGTTTGATAACCATTTTGTTTTTTATTTTTTATTTTTAAAATTTAAGTCTACAACAACTATCTTGCCTTATTACATGTTTTTTCTTACTTGAATGCCTATATTTTATCTATATTTTTAAAAGCCAAATCAAAATTTGAAAAAAAAGTAACTTTTAAAAACTTGTTTTTGTTTTTTAAATTTAGTAAGCGTTCGTATACTTCCTTGAGTAAAGATGGATACATGGTAGAAAAATGGAACACATGATAAGAAATTTGAGTAAAAATAAATTTAAATTTCAAAAACCAAAACAAAAAACTAAATGGTTATCAAATGGGACAGTTATTTCAACAACCATATCCCTTTTCCTTTATTTTATTCATATTAATCTTGACAATTTTACATTAACATCACCATTGAACGAGCTTTTGGTTGAGTTTTCAGCTATAGAATTCTGCAGCAGATTACAAATACAAATTCGATGAAACAAAGAACAGCCAGAATCAATCATTTTGTTTCCTTTATCAACAACTAACTAAACATCTTCTTGACTTAGCTTGAAATGCTGCAAAGTAGAACTGTCAAAGCCTTTTGAATGAACCTGGATATTGAACTCTCCAATTGTGGTTTCTCTGTACACTGCAGGATTTTCTTGTGATATCAATTCCTTAATGGGTCCATAAACTCTGGAGGTCGATAAAGTAAGAACAGAGAAAAATCCCGCCACTGATATTCTTGGACCCTCCTTATTAGCCAAAACTCTATGCTTAACGCTTTTGAATTTGTCATTGGTTATTAGCTGCATCAAAAAACCAAATAGAATTAGAGGCTCTACATATTTTTGGACAAGTACTTGAATTTGCAGAAACTTGCCTGCATAAGATTTCCCATGTTGACGATTAAGGCTCCAGCGACCGGAGGAACGTCGACCCATTTGTTCTGATGCTGAATCTGCAGGCCGCCGATGTGGTCTTGTAACAGTATAGTGATGAAGCCATTGTCAGTGTGCTCTATTGTGCCGATTGTAAGATTTGGTTGTGGACATGGTGGGTAATAGTGGCATACAATTCCAAGACCTTCGCTGCAGTCGATATCGTTTAAGTAATTTGGATTCAACCCGAGAGACTCAGATAGCAATTCGAATAGTAATTTACCAATCTCCATCACTCGTTTTGAGTAATCCAACAGAATATCTCTGCATAAAGAGTGTTATGAAAAATGGAATCAACAATTAAAGAAAGTTGAGTAAAGCAAGATAAAATACAATGATTTATAGTTTATTAATAGTGCATTAGCTATGTCCAACATCGAACTCTTTTTATTAGAATATACAATGATTTATAGAACTGTTCATCAATAGTGCATTACCTGCGTCCAACATAGAACTGTTTTATTAGCATATTCTGGCACATAAAATGTCTATTAAAGTAGGCTAAGATTTTAATAAACTCTCACGCGCAATTGTTTTTTGTATTTACAAAAACTATTAGAAATGAACATTTATAACTTCTCCTATAAAAACAACATCGAGTTAATCACTCAAAATAACTACTAATTCTAATCACTTCAAATAACTATTCATTTCAAAACCACTTATATCTTTCATTCTACAAAAATTCACGTCCAAACAAGTTATTGACTGCAACTCCTATATAAAAATTTATTTCCAAATGAACTATTAGATGAAACTATTACTATAACTCAAATTTCTAATCACTCAAAATAACTATTCATCCAATCACTAAAAAAGATTAATAAACATAAGCCCATGGCCATAACAGAGCTTATAGATCTCCGGTTGCTGATTGGGCAGCAACACCCGACTAAGTAATCGTGGTCATCATAGTTCAACGAAATCTTA
>JBBMKA010046907.1:0-20230 GCA_037833695.1 Sechiopsis laciniata
ATAATCATATACTAAAAAAGAACATATTATTTTATTTTAAGCTACAAACTACTCACAAAATATGGAAAAAAAAAATTTTGATATGAATTGATAAAATATAATTTAAAAAAAAAAAACAAGGGTAAAATGCCATTCGGGATGCCCTACACATGAGAATCCTAAAAACTCATGTTGCAGGAGGGCATCCAAATATTTTTCAAATGGACATCCTAGGATGCCTGGCATCTCAAGATGTCCGACATATTTATCATTACTGCTAAATAAACGTGGTAATCCAGATGCTCATCTCATGGGAATACTAAATTACCACGAAGTGAACGACCCTTAATATAAAGTTGAAAATTCAAGGTTTCTAGTGTTTAGCAGAGATGTCCATTTTCTCCGCATGGACCCACCCCTAACGGGGCGTGAAATCTCCGATTAGGAGGGCAACGGGGTCGGGGACGGGTGAGAAAGAATCCTCGTTGGCTAAACAGGGCCGGGAACGGGGATGGTATTCCCCGATCCCCGCCCCGTTTATCTTTTTTATATATTTTTTTTTCTTAATTCTACCCCTTTAATTTTCAAATAAATATATATTTTTGTGATATTATCTATGCATATGAATAATTTATTTGATAATTAACATTATAGTTGAAACTTATAGATATTTTCTAAAAAAATCTAATTTTTTTGAACTTTTTGTTCAAAAAATATATAAAAAAGGAAAAAGGAAAAAAAAATTGAAAAAAAAAATCCGGAACTTGATCCCCACCAGTGCCCCATGGGGAATCCCCGCCCCAATCCCCGAGAAAAAAAAATGGAAATTTTTCTGGGGACGGGGATTAAATTTTATTGCGGGGACGGGGAAGCCATTCCTCAGCCCCGCCCCGTAAACATCTCTAGTGTTTAGGGACTTAATTGCAATAATTTCACCACCCCCATTGAATAAACCCTCAAAGGGCCCACCCCCACGTTCTAACCTTTTTTTTTCTTTCATGGTTATTGAATTTATTATTAGAATAAATTATAAGTTTGGTCTTTATGGTTCGAAAAAAGTAAGAGTTTAGTCTCTATGATTTCAAATACTATAATTTAGTTTCTATAGTTTGATAAAAATTAGAATTTGATCATTGTGATTTTAAAAACTAGAATTTAATCTCTATGATTTGATAAAATCTAAAAATAGTTTTTTTCGTTTGTAATCGTTAGTCAAATGAGTATGTGAAAGTTAGTTATTCATGTATATAATGATAGTAGTGTTGAGTTAAAGTGATTTATTGGACAAAAAATTCAATATGAATAGTTAATTTTCACGTACATAATTTATGGTGATTACAAACGACAAAAACTACTTTTTATATTTTATCAAATCGTAGGGACTAAATTATAGTTTTTAAAATTATAGGGACTAAATTATAACTATCTTTAAACTATGAACTAAATTCTAATAACTATGAACTAAATTCTAATTTTTGACATTATAGAGACTAAACTTTAATTTGTTTTCAAACCATAAGGACCAAATTTATAATTTACTTTTATTTTAAAATTTTAGTTATATTTTTATTTCTTTATGAAAAAAAAAAAATTAGTCGCCACATGCCAAAATTTTAACTCATAAAAGTAAAGTTCTAATGGTATTAAGTACAACAAATTCCATCTCAAATCCTCCCAATGCTGTTGAATCAAAAAAAAAAATTAAAGAAAAAAAAATCTGCCCAAAATTTTGAAACTCTTCCGGATTTTGTACGTTATATCTTTTATTGTTTATAATATAAAGTTTCATCAGATATTTGGTTTGCCTTTATCTTTCATGTGACGTTGATTTTGTTAGGTATGAATTTGTTGCATCAGTTCTGTAAGTATTTGTACATTTTATTTTAAAATTTTTTATTTGTTTTGTCTCCTTCCATTTTAGTCTTATAATTTTAATTTTTCTCTAATAATTTAACATGTATGTTGACAAATTTAAAAAACCTAACACTATTACTAACACACATGTGACTCTCTAATTTGGATTTTTTTTTTCAGAAGTAATTGTATGTGAAAGAAAGACTTTTGGTCCAACTTTCACAAAAATATTTTAATTCAGGCACTTTTCATGGTACGAATTTGACACTGGATTTTATCATGATATAATTTTGAATTTTTTACCTATATTTTTTGTGAACATCAAGGACATTTTACACAAAAATATTATAGATTAAATTTATAGTAATCACTTATTTAAAAATTAATTTTATATCATTTTTTAAAAGTAAAATATTATAAAATTGGATGATTTGTCACATGAATATAGTTTAGGTGTCCATAAATAGTTCCAACAGTCATAAGTAGTAAAAAAAAAAAAATAATAAAAAGTAAATGAAAGGAAAAGATTTTATTTTTTGAAAAATGAAATACATTTGTCTATCGGATGAACTAATGTTTTTGTTTGTAGGAACCTAATTATTTAAAATGAAATTGACAGTAACTATATATATAATGTTGAAAAAAAAGAAGAAAACAGGGGCAAGGGCAAGATTTGGAAAATAACATGAAAAATAGAAACACAACGACTAACGTCAAACAGAATATTCGGTTGTGAATGTAGAAGCACGTGCAGAAGAAGCCAAACTATAAAAAAGTGTACCTGTGAGGCCCGAATTACCCCCACTTGTAATATTTTATGACGTTTTTGTCCCTACTCTACCGCATATCTCGCTCAGCATAACTTACACGCTAATTTCTCGCCTCTTCCATTCGACCCCACCAACTATATTAGTTTTCAAGCATATTTGAGAAATAGAAATTCGGCCAAAAAGAAAAAAAAAAAAACATTAATAGTATTTTTTCCCTTTTTTTGAGTTGAAGAATTATAAAGGTCGGAGGAATTCAAACCCATAACATAATTTATTTAGGAATCACATAAATATGGTTAAACTATTGTTCTTGTTATCAATAAAAGAGTAATTAAGAATTTATAGATTTGAATTATTTCATCTTTAATTATTGTTAAATTAAAAATGAATATATAGAGTGATTCAATTTTATATTACTAATTATATAAAATGTCATTAATTAATATTATGCACTTGTTAACTCTCTTATATGTTACAATGTTGACGATTTTATATTAAGAAAATGAGAATTGATAAGAATGATAACGTAGTGTGAAATAACTTTGTTTGCATCCCAACAATTCCACCTTCGAACAAAATTTGACCGAGTCGCTTCCCAAACCTAGATTGTTTGTATTCGGCACATGAAGATTCAATCCAGACTCAAATAAAGGTGAAGTTCAAGAAGAAACTCAGCGTCACTTTACTCTGGGAATGAAAAAATTGTCTGACATTTATTAGATTATAAAAAAAATTACTGATATATAAGTGATAGACACGGAAATTAAAAAAGAAAGTCACAAAATTTTATGTTTAAAGTAGAGAATGTTAAATCAATTAGTGTTGGAACTAAAAGAACGATATAATTAACAAACGAAATTCTATAATTAAAAAGGAAAAATGAAGAAGTGGTACATTCGTACGGTAGGTTGATTTGGGAAGTTTGTTTGTTTGTTCACAAAGAAAGTATGCTAAATGTTTTAATTTAATTAGCCATGCCCCTTTTTCAACACACATTTTCCAGATCCATTCAATTAACAACCAAAACAAAACCCAGATGGATCAATTTCAAATTAAAAAAAAAAATCTCTGTTCGTCTTCCCGGATCCCAAACCCAGATCACAGAAAAAGATGTCGTATTTCATATTTACATCACAAAAAACCTAAACCAAACAAAAAAAAATAAAAACAGAGAGAATCAGAGTTTTAAATTCAGATCAGAAATTCGTCGTCGGAGATGAGAATATCCTGGAGGTCACGTGAGTCCTGGCCGCCGATTCGAATCGCTTCAAGCAACCGCTCGAACACCAGCACGTGACAGGGGATTCTGAGAACCCCCTTCTGTTGGTACCCGTATTCCTGAGCCGATTTCTCCAGCAGAGTCACGAAAACCGGGTGGTTCAGTAGCTCCGCGCTGACCGCGAACCGCTCCATCTCGTCGCCCACGTAGACCGGGACGTGGCCCTGGGGGACAGGGACGGCGCCGCCTTCGGATCTGGTGCGGCGGAACTTGCTGGCGGCGGCGGCGCGGAAGGAGTGGGCGCGGCCAGGGCGGCGGGCGGCGGAATCGGACCGGAGAAGGGAGTAATTGGACTGGGAGGAGTCGGCGACGCGGGAGAGACGGCGGATTAAGTGCTTCATAACGGAATGAAAAAAGTTGCAGAGGAGAACGAGAGAGAGAGAGAATTTTGGGGGATTTTGTTGGCGTTTGGGAAAGAGAGGGAATGAGTGTTTGTATATATAAAGTGGGAGAGAGGATGAATTTTAAATTATAATTAAAATAAGAAAAGGAAAAGGAAAAGGCAATTGAGAGGGGACATGTAGAGCGTACTTTGCAGGTACAATTAGTCCCTTCTCCACCCACTTTCTTCTTCTTCTTTTTTAATTTCTTTTTTCTTTCACCTACTTTCCATTTACTAAAATTTCATTTTTACTATTCACTTTTTATCAAACAAACTCAAACATTGTTCTATATAATTTTATTTTTCTTTATTTCTTTAAAAAAACATCTTTTATATAAATTTTTAAAAATAGATTTGTATTTTCTTTTATTATATTCAAGTTATTAATATCATTCAATCAATTTCGACTAATATTAACTTCACATTTGTTATAGAATTTTTTAAAATACAAAGACAGAAAATAGGCTTTTGAAAATTCATTTATTAAAATTAAAATTCTAAAAGTTTATGAACAAAAATAGAACAATCGTTCAAAGTTAGAGACTAAAATAATACTTTATTCTAATTTATATATATTTTTTCTAATTACTGTCTCTTTAAACAATATTTTTAAGTAGTGTCAACAAAAATATAATTTTAGTTCTATTTTGTACCTATATCAAATATATATATATATATATATATATTATTTTGTACCATCAAATAGTTAAGAATTATGCTATCTCAAAAAAAAAAAAAAAATCTTCTTCAAATAGAAACATAATTGTAACTTCAACCAACTTTCTTAGAAGAAAACATCTATTCCTTAAAAATAATCATTATAATTACAATAAACATCTAATTCTACAATAATTTTAATAAGTACTCATCTAATTGTCTTAGTTTTAAATTGAAATTTTATATTCAACTTTTAAATTTTGGTATTTAAAATTATACATAAAATCCAAAATTGTTTTTGAAAATATATCTACAGTCACTTTATATAAATTTAGTTTTTTAATTCACAATTCCAGAGATAAAACTTAAAAAATATCGTTTGACTGTCATTAAATTATGTTTATTTTACATAAACATTTAGGATTAAACTTTTTTAATAACATTGATTAAAAAATAAAACTTGTTTAAGAACATTTTTTTAAGATTTTAAAAAAGTTAATTAAAAATTACCAACAATACTATAATCGATGGGCATAAATATATATTCTTGATTATTAGGTCATGCTTCACTCTATCGAATGGATGGGTGGCGTGATTGATTATCTGGTTTGTGTTAATCTATTTCTACTCTATGATTACGTTGATTGCTAGAATTGATATTTATAATCTCCCTTCTTCCAAACTTGTACTCAAAAAAGAAAAAGTTATGCTTCACTCTTAATTATTTAACTAAAATAAGAAACGATTTTTAATTAAGATATACCAATTTATTTATTTATTTTGAAAAAACTATTTTTTTTTTTAGTATCTGAAAAAATATATATATAGACTAGTTAAATCGCCCCTATGATTTATTGGCAGTATTTCAAGATAAAACTCTCTCTCTTTTGTTTTTTTTTATAATTTCAAGATAAAAGTTGACTAATACCCTGTTTTGCATTTACTCACGCCGAAAATTATTATAGGCATTTATTGATCTTAGCGTAAAGCTTGTGCCTTCCTAGCTTTATTAATTAAGAGTAAAATATCAATTAAATGCCGTCGTTTGGGCAACATCCTACAAAATTTTATTTCATTTTTTATGGTTATTTTTTTTTGTTTTTAAATTTTAAGAAAATTATATTTTTATTCTTACAAAATAATTATAAATATAGATAAATTATAAAATATTTGCATTTATAATTACTTATACAGTTTAATACTATATTAAAATACTCTCTAATACTTTACTAAACAAAATACTCATCAATGGAATATCATGTATCATTAATACACAATTATATATTATTGAGACACTACTATTACTAATATTAATAACTATGGTTGCTAATTATTGTGTGAATTTGACTAATTTTATAATTTTCTCTAAATTTAATAAGTTGAGGTATCATAGATTTGTATTTTTTAAAAATTTAATTAAATAATAAAAATGCTTATTAGTGTGTTGTGAATTTCTACTTAATTTCTTTGATAGAGAGAATTTGTTAATTTCAATTCATATTGAGTATAAATAATCACAAAAAACATTACTCTTTAGTATTATACAACAAGAATATCTGAAAAATCAAGGACTTTCCCATTTACTTGCGATATTCATGTTTGAGTCAATTAATCAACTCATATGATATACAAATTTGAGGAGCAAATCAATTGATTGTTGAATAGTAAAGAGGAAAGTGACAAGTTATAGTGAAATATAATTGGTCATATATAATAACAAAGGGTACGGGCCGGCCATAAATGAAAAGTCTTTTTTTTCTTTTTTTTTTTAATTTAATTTGATTTTGTGAAGGAAATATTAATGTCACTATTTTTGTAGGAATAGTCCAAGGCTTTGTTTCTTGAAGTAGGCAACCCCACTGGGTTGTCTTTTTCGTTAAACTCTGAATTTGATTTTCTTTTTAAACGCCCATTTGGCACGCTTTTAACACAGAAAAACAATTGTAATTAACAAAATTATAATATAGATTCAAATAAATAAATAAATATATATATAATAAAAAGACCGAGGCCCGGCTGAGAGCGGCGGACCCTGGTGACCCATCCACCGGTTCGGGGATTGGTTGGTCGTCAACACCTAAAAATGAAACATTCAAATATTTTATTATTTTTATTTTAATTCAGCAATCTAAAAAAAAAAGGTTTTTCAATTATAATTTACAAACTTTTATTTTTCATCTTCATACTTTCAGAAAATTACATTTTTTATTTCCATTTGCAAATTTTACACTAGTTCTGCACATGATAAAAAGCCGATCCTTATTTTTTTTAAAAAGTAATATTTTAAAATTCGTAATTTAAGAATATATTTTTTCATCTCCATGCCTTCAAAATATAACGACTACCTGCACATAAAATTTCTTTAATAAATATTAATATTTAAAAAATATCTATTTTTGTAATTTAGAAACAATTAAGATAAAGATATTAGAATCTATATTTTTTGTTACCTAATCATACAAAATGTTGTTGAAACTCTACTTACAACTCAAATATCTATAAATATTCGACCGTGTAAAAAGAGATAGTTCATTAATAAACTATCAAAAGTTCAGAATTATAACTTCGGGTTTGTTAATCTAAAATATATGACAATCATCGAATGAACTAAGTTTCATCTTGACAATGCTAAAATGAAGCTTAATTAGTTCATTATATAATTGTCATGTTTAGTACCCATTTGACTTTTGTTTGATAAAATTATTTATATTTTTAATTATCTGTGAAAAATGATTTGAATTTTAAATTGAGTATCAAATATAAAAACAAGTTCACTAAAAATTACTTTTTTTTTTCTGAGTACAAAAACTACTTTTGTTAGTTTCCAATAAAATAGATAACTAGACAAAAATATTTATAGATTCAAGTATAATTATTAAATAGAGTCTAATTGAAATCCATATTTCTTGAATTCATATACATTATCGACCAAAATGAATGGGTTAAAAGGTAAAATGATAAAAAATGAAAAAATTGCAAGTATATGTCTTATATAATAGTCTTTTCATTATTTTTTTTGTGAATTAAGTTTGTTTTTATTCAATCTTTTACAAACAGTTTCATCAATCAATTTTTTAGCTAAACAACGGATGTGTATCTAAATACTTATTTTTCTTACAAAAAAAAAAAAAATGATAAAGTCGTGTATAACAAACTTAATATTTTAAAATAATACACCAGCTAAGAACTAAAAATCAGGAAAAGAAAACAGTTTAGACAAAAACTCGAACGCAAACCGAAATAACATATTTTGATATAATATAAGTAATTTTATAATATTCATTATTTTAGTGGGGAAATTATAGTTATTTCCGTAGCGCATTTCCAGTACAGTTCCGTGACGTTCCATTTTAAACGCATCCCATCTTTATCTCATTCTATTCTCCCCCACCTCCCTCACAGGCGCGTGCGTTTACGCCCCAATCGACATGTAGTCGTGAGTTTCAGACGAATTTTCGGACGTGAAGAGCCGGCAAGGGGAAGCGACATGTCGGCTAGTGATAAAATTGAAATGATATTTAATGTTTCTCCTTTTTCTTGAAAAGATAAATTAAAAGGTTTATCAATTATCATATTGTTGGTGATGAAGGGCCGAAAGTGAGTTTTTCTTTTTCTTTTTTGTTTTGGTTTTCATTTTTTCATTGAACCATTATAATTTGGTTTAGTTGGTCGAATAAAATATATCTTTTTAAAAATAAAAACCATTCATTAAAAGAAATAGCCAAACTTATTCGCAACAAACTCGGAGTAAACACAAGGTTTAAAAAAACTCCTTAAGCAAAAGGGGTTGGTCTATATTTTAAACTAAAATCGACCATTAACAAAATAATCAAAGATTAAGAATAAATTAGAGGAATCGACAAAACCTACGAGTTAACCTTTTTATCTTTGAGATTGAAAGAAAATTCAACACTATAATAATTGAATTTTGATTAAAAAAAAAAAAGAGTAGAAGGGGTTAAACTTGATAATTAAAAACATTAATTATATTTCAATTTTAGTTTTTTTTTTACAATATATTCCAAATTTAGTTTATTATAAAATATAAGTTTACAACGAAAATGTAGTATATCAATGAGCTGTGTATAAACTCATCACGACATTGATTAAAAAAAGTAATTTCTATTAAAGTTTGTCTTTTTTGTGGGAGATATATCCAAACGAAATGATACTCACAATTTTTTTAAATCATTTCTACTAATTGAGCAATGATTTAGATGTCCACTTAAACTGGTAGTTTTTATTATTAAGTCATACTTCATATCAATTTAAGTTTATTAGTAGTTTTTATTATTAAGCCATACTTCATATCAATTTAAGTTTATTTATTTTATTAACAACTTACATTCTTTCATTGCTTAAGTTATTTTATTTTCGTCCTTCAAAAAAAAGTTTTTATTATTTTTTTTATAAATAATAACAAATTTTCAGATTTGGCTACTGATAAATTAGTTATGACATTTGTAATTTGCTTTATATATTAAATATTTGAATCACAAACTCCCACATATAAATAAGAAAAACTTAATAAATTAGTCAAATTCAAAAAATAGTTATAAATATGATCAATTTTTTTAAAAAATTAACAATTATAGTCATATGTATTAATAATAATACGGTATCAATAATACATAATACTTTAATAATATACAATATTGTATTAATAATACATAATGTACTATATTAATAATAAATAATAGTGTATTAATAATATAGTATTGAACCATATTTATGATTATGAATGTAAATATTTTTAAATTTAACTACATTTATAATTATTTTCTTAGAATAACTCAATCCATCACAATTTTCCTATAAATAACTTATTTTTAGTTAGAGGTGATGACAAGAATTCAAATTTTCTAACTTTTGAGAGAGGTTATAAGGACCTATTTGAAATTACTTTTCAAAGAATTAAAAATATTTTTTTAAATAATTTAAAAGTCTTTTAACAAATTATAGTCTATCTAGATTAAAAAAAGAACAATTATATTCCAAAAATTGGACAGAATGCATTCCATACAACTTATAGGCACCTATAATGTTTTTTTTTTATTTACACATTAAAACAAAATTATATCAGAAATTAGGAAATGCGCAAATCATGTGCTTTTATCTGTTTCCTTTTTGTGGGAAAGTCGTGTGAAATAATTTACAAACTTTTTCTCAAAGTATGTACTCAAAAAAAAAAAAAAAAAAAAAACTTTTTCTCAAAGTAGCTGAACTTTTCTGACCGTCGGATCCCCGGATCTGAAAATGCAAGGTGGCAAAATAAGAAAAGTAAAAGAAGAATTAAAAAAAAAAAAAAAATATATATATATATATATATATCTTGAAAAAAAGAAGAATGAAATTATTGTGGAAATCTAAAAGAGAATAATAGTCGTTCGCTCCTTCTTCAATGGAAGAATGTTTGAAAATAACAAAAATTCCAACACGAGGCGGAGGAAAATAATAACGTTCCCGTTTACTTCTGAAGTTTCCAGCTGGCTTCTTTATTGTTTACTTTTAAATTTCATATTTCTACAAATTATTTAATATCACGAAAAGACCTGAATTTCAAATTAAAAATCCCAATTTCAATTATCATACGAAATAGAGAGTACAATTTTTTCTTTTTTTTTTTTAAATCCGCAATTGTGTGACTCAGTTTACGGATTAAATGGGATAAAATATTTGATTCGAGGATATTTGATTGTTAGAGAAATCATAAGAAACTAATTTCTATTTAAATAGTCATCTCTTTTTTCCCCACTAATCCTATCATGAAGCATAATAGTTTCCTCAAATGTGCCTAAATAACATCTAACTCAAATTATAATAAAAGAATTAGTTGAAATATGAAATTTAAAAGTATAAATACAACTACTTTAAAAAAAATTAGGAAAACTTACCCAATAATATAAATACAACTACTTTAAAAAAATTAGCAAATAGACATCGATATTACCAGTATTTTCACATATATATTTTTTTTATAATATTGATATTAATGAATATTTATAATATAGTATTAAAATGTATGAATGATTGATATTAGTATTAATGAACATTTATAATATAATATTAAAAAGTATTAACAATTAAAATTTGCCTACATGTGTAATTAGTTTGTGGGAACCCATTCAATATAATTTCACATTAAAATATGACAAAATATGTTATCATTTGTAATTAGTTTGCGGGAATCCATTCAATATAATTCACGTTAAAAATGACAAAATATGTTAATAGTTTTGCAAATAAATATTAAATATATGTGGTTATAAATTACAAAAAGACAAAATATGTTACAGATTTTGGTAAATAAATATCAAATAGATGTGGTTTAGGGCTTAGATAAATTAGCAAGCAAAATTGTTTTGCTAAACATCTTATACGGTTTAAAATCTTTCCATGGTTGTTCTAGCAAACAGATCATAAAATAATAATCAATATTTTTTTAACAGTATCATTCAATCAATTTAGGATTTGATCCATTCTACGATTTCCTTAGATTTTCATGTATGAATAGTAATTGAAACTTTTAACCAATCAAAATTGGAAATTGATATAAATATATTTGATAATGAACCATTAACACAAAAATTGACTGGAAAATTGTGTGTCGTGTAAATTAAAGCCAGACTTTTCAACAGTAATAATTTTAAAAATGGCCTGAAAGTTTGACCGAACAACTCGAACAAAAACGACAGCTAATTTCAACCTTGTAAATAAATCGACAGGTTGTGAATTTGATGAAGAAAAATTCAATGGCTTGCTGATTATTTAAACGCAGGTTTTGCCATATTCTTCGGGAGTAATTATTTGTTCTTAAAATATGTTGTTTTTTTATAATAAAATTTATGCAAGCCATCTATTAACTATGAAAATGGTTACAATCACACAATTGAATATTTAATCTAGTCCATCTGTCTTCCTCAATTAGTAGCTGCTAAATATTCGTTTAATTGGTTTTTTTTTTTTTTAGTTCAGAGTGGGATGATGACCAAAAACCTTAAATATGATTTTAAATAAGATAAGAGTCAAAATTTTATTTTCAAAATCCAATCCTTGACTATAGAGTTAAATTGAATTACAATCCATCAATCAAATTAACAAGTTATAAACTCTTTTCTGTGTTTAAATAGATTTTGGTGAGCAAATTTAGTAAGAAAACAAATCTTTGTATTGAAAAAATCTTTTAAAAGGTGTACATGAACATATATAAATCAGTTGATAAATTAAAAATTCATATATGTGATGATAACCCTCAAGCAACCTGCTGGACAAAAAAAAAGAAAAAAAGAGTATGCCAGATTGTCTTTTGTTTTATAATAAGCGAATGATTTGGGTGCAGCTTAGGCTGCAACCCCATCAAATGCAACTCATTTTAGGCTACAAGATTTTATTTTAAAATTTAAAAAAAAACTTGGAGTTAATATAGTACCACATAAGCCACTGCATTTTTGGGAGTGCAGCCTAGGCTGTACCCAAATCTTTGTCTTATAATAATATGTGAAAAGGAGTAGTATTAGGATATCAAATATCAAATAGTCATTAGTTAGTTATCAGCTTAATTTCCAAATATTATTAAATTAATAAAAAAGAAAAAAAAGTATATTTTAGCTTTATCTTAGTAATCTCTTTTATAATTAAAATTAGATATTTGAAATTTGATTTGGATAATTTTTTATTTTTTTATTTTTTTTTTGAAAATTAAGCTTATAAATTATACTTGTGTATATGACTTGTATTGTTATGTTAGCTATTGATAAAAACTAAATTTAATATAAAAAATGAAGTAATCTTTTGAAATTAAATTTTAACTTTTGAAATTTTAGTTTATTTTTACTAAAATGTTTTACCATATATTCTATATATTCTCAAGAAGTATGTTGTTAGTCAAATTTGAGAAATCGAGCTTTTGAAAATAATTTTTTTTTCCCAAATTTTGGTTTGGGTTTAGAAGGGGTCGAAATAAAATAGTTTTCAATTTTTTTTTTGGGAGTTTAGTTAGAAATTTAAATATTTTATAAAATTAGATGAAAATCACCTAATAGAAACTCAGAGAAAGAAAGTTAAAATAAATTTAAAAAATCAAATGAAATAAATTAGTAAGTTAAAAAATTGTTTTTATTCGTAAAATTTAGCTAGAAATATAAACATTTTCTTGGAATATATGAAACAATAATGTAGAAATGGAGAGAAAATAAGCGAAAATTTGGAAAATCAAAATTAGAAACTAAATAGTTAAAAAAAAGAGCCTAAAATTTCATGATGAAAATGGTATTTTATTAATATTTGAATAATCGTAGTTTGATTCTAGAAGCAAGTAGGAAAAGGTTCTAATTTATTTTGGACCGAACACGAGGACAGGTGGCAGGACGAGAGGGCTGTAGGGTTTTATTATTATTATTTTTTTTGGATTTGAGAGGGCTGTGGGTTGTTGATTAATAATATATATGTAGAAACTTTAAATAGAAGATAACTATGCAAATAAATTAATATGACTCAAACCGTGGTACGGTACAGCCAATAATTTCAAACTATTTATTTTCTTAACCTAACACATTACATAAATTCTTCTTAGCCTTAAAAAAATTAATAAATAACAAATTGATAGTTCAAATGTTAGATATGAAAGTTTCATTTTGGGACAGGCTTGATTAGGTTAAAAAATGCATTCATTTTCAATTGTATTTGAATGTTGTTTTTTAATCTTGTTTTTCGCTAAGCTTTTGTTAAGTTGATTTGTTAGTTTAATTGATGGGTTTTTAAATTTGTATCTAAAACATCATTAATAGAAAAAGAAAAAGAAAGTATTTAAATTGCGAAATAGATTTTAAAATATTTAATGTGATACCCAACTTGTAAGGGCATTAATTTGAATAGCAGTATGTATGACTTGATAATTTAGATGTTATAACTTCAAAATTTTATCACTAAATAATATTAAACTCAATTAAAAAAAAAAACTTTTAATTTTATCTATTTTAACTTTAAATTTTTATTTCATAAAAATAAAACTCCAAAAAAAAAAAAATTACATTTTTTATTTTGTGTTTGTAAATCATAAGCCTAATTTTTTTAAAAAAGAAAAACAATGTTTACTAAATAATCTAAGCTTGAAGCTTCAATTGATTGTGAATGTCAAAATTTTAGAAATATACTCACTATTTTTTTATATATAAATTGGGGAGGGGACAAAAAACTCTACATAAAAGAGAACTATTATTTTTGAATGAGTGAAAATAAAATATCATTTTTTTTAGATTGATTACTACTAAACAATGTACTAAACAATGAAAACAACATGCTACAAACTTTTCAACCTCACTTTTTCATTAAAAATATAGTGATTATTATTAAACTAACTATATATCTTTCAAACACATATATTAAAATTGAATATGTAAAATATATATAATTCAAGCTACCAATTTTGAGATATAGTCTTTTGTATGTTCACAGTTCAAAACAACTAAAAAATACTTCAATTAAAAAATTCTTGAAGTATCCGGAATTTAAACCGTAAAAAGTAGTATTAGATTGTCGAATATAGGAGTGTGAAATTTTGATTTTTTTTATTTCTAAAATAAAATTTAAAATATCCGACTAAAACAATATTTTTATCCTCAAAGAAGAAAATAGAGAAAGTGGCGTAAGTGGGTCTCAATAAAGAACCTAGAAGAAAGAGAATTATAAAATGCAATATGAAGAAATGCAAATATAATAATACATTTTTCTGAGGAGTGGTCCTAATCCGTGATGCCGTACGGTCAAAACGTACAAGAGGAAAAGTACAACCGCAACCAAACAGTCAGACCCCACTCAAATATTATTTGATTTCATTAATTAATGACTAATTTTTCCACGCAAAGCCTCTCCTCTGTTTGGTAACAGTGTTAAGATAACCCATTTTATGAGGATAGCTATGATTTCAATTTCATATTGATTTTGAGATGTTTCGTTGCATTTGCACTTTCCCCTTTTTTTTTGACAATTATAAATTAATGTCATTTCAAACCTCAAATTTTGAAGAAAGTATATTTTTAAAATTCAAGTTTATGATTACTTGCCTTACTTGAGCTCTTAGTTCTCTTTCATATTAATGTCATTAACATAATTTAGTGCCCTATCAACTATGACTTACTTGCATCATTTCTTACTTTTTAGTAGTTATTAGGGATCATATATGTTTTACCATATTGAAATAGTTTTGTCAAACATTGTTAATAAGAGTAAAAAAGATTATAATTCGAGCGATATGATAGATATAGCAACCAAATAGTTACGAGTTTAAATCTTTTCACATTAGTATAAAAAAAGTTAAGTAATTGTAACGCCTATAGTCCATAATTCAAACTAGAATTCGGAATTCAGATTCAATCTGGTGTTACATACCCATTAACTTTTTCCTTGGTTGTCTACGAACTACATATTGGTAGGGAGGTATCATCAAATATCATCTGTAACACTTATGGGCAAAGATTTAGATTGAGATTTAGAATATTGGTTTGGCCTCTCTTGGCCCCACCATTTCATGCAACCCAACCAGGTTACATACTTTTCTTGAAGTACTGCTTTTAAAAATGAACACTATCTCACCAACACGAGTCATTTCAACAAGTTTGTCTTTATTCATATACTTTCTAATAAAATTTTTAGGAGGTCATCCAACCTAGGATTACTCCAGTTTAATTAAGCATGCTCGATTGTAGAGTTCCTATGGTTGAGCTACCGAAAATGAAAGGTGCACATTGTTAGTATAGACATTAACATATCGGGGTGATTGGATTTAGGGGTTGGGAGATGAGAGGAGAGGAAATTATCTCAACCCCATGTTTATTTTTTGTACCTAACATACTCTCTCAACTCCTTCTCACATCCCATCAAACATATTTAATTCTATCAAGCTTCAAATCAAACTTTATTACAATGAAAATTAATATAAAATAAAAAATCTTCTCTCTTAAACATCAATTCCAAAAAAAAGAAAAGAAAAAAAAAAAAATCCAACATCTCTTTTCAAAACACAAATCTCAAAAAAAAAATTCTAACATTTCCTCTCCAAAATACAAATTCCCAAACAAATACTTAATCCTTCCAAATCACTCCATTTCCCTACACTTCCTCTTCCTCTCATCTCCTCTCCCAAACTCCAAAATCCAATCACCCCCCAACTCTTTTAATTTTTTCTCAACCATGATTTTCAAATTCTTTTCATTTGAATGTGGTACCGGTTCATTCATGTACCCCTTGTAACCTTAGGCGTTACATGCCCACTAACTTCGACCTTGATTCATCTGCAAACCACATTTTACTGGAAGAAGTTTCACAACGCTCTGATACTATTTATAATGCCTTAGACCTAGGATTTTATATATTGATTCGTTCTTTCTTGGTCCCAACATTCTCATACATCCTCTTCCACCCGACCACATTACTTACTTTCTTTCAACAATTTTAAGAGTGAAGGTTGTCTCATAGACCAACACATCACATGTCATTTCAACATGTTTTATCCTAACACATGTTTTCTATGAAGATTCTAAGATGTCAACCAACTAAAGATTACTCCAAATTATGCATGCGCGGACCGCGGTAGTGGACTTTTTAGATTGAGCCACTGAAACGAAAGGTACACCTTATTGGTATAGGTAGTACATATAAATTATTTTAATACTTTCTTAACCATGACTTTCATCCCTCTAGATCTAATGCATTTCATTAACCTTGTTTATTGGAGAAGCTTCTTTTGGTTTTAAAAAAATAGGAAAATTAAATAGTTATGTTAGAGGTAATTAAACCACACAAACATCTTGAGTACATGAGAGGAGATATAATAAGAAAGACAAACAACAAATGAAAGTCTATTAAGCTTAGTCTCAATAAGCCAATGAATCTTAACACTACAAGGGAAACTCACCCACCATACTTTGGGCACAAACTTGCCAGGAAACATTGACTAAAAGAGTCTGAATTAGTATTAAGAATTGTCCAATTGATACTATTATCCTAGCTCGATTCGACACCCATTTAAATTTAACTGTCCATTGACTTAAACATCAGAGAGTGTTCGATATATAACACCGTATTGATAGGATTATCTCCTTTCAAGTGAGCTCGATTTCTCAACTGAAGAGCTTAACGTGGACTTGTGACTAGATTCTCACACAAATATACACAACTTAAAAGTAAATCTTGGTCAAATTGAAGTGATGTATGAGATCACACAAATCTTAGGGTACTAAAATGGGTACCAATTCAATTTGGTCGTTGGTTTAGGTAAATATTTAAATAAGCCTTTGAACAATGAGCCAGAAAAAAACAAAATGCAAACGCCCCTTCTGAGAAATCAAAAGGCAAATTGATAAAAACAAAAAAATATATTATATTTATATATCTTATAAATTTCATTAATCCAAGCAATCAAAATCATGATCTTTGAATAACTTAATGGAAAAAAGCCACATTTTGGGAAAATTTCAAACACTAAATGCACCACCACAATTTCTCATGTGTGTTGTTATGCTCTCCATCTATCCCTCCACTTCCCTTACTTTAATTTCTCCTCATTTCTTTATAGCAATCCCATCATTCTTATCCAATTCTTTAAATAAATAAACCCATGTCTTTATTATTATATTTTTATATCTATAAATATGATGTTATAACATTTAGCTCCCAAAGAAATTTTAAAGAAATTAATTTTTAAATAAATAATTTATATAATTATATATATATGTAAAATTGTTCCGGTCAATTTACATGCACTTCAACTAATGCCACGGAACATACCGTCTGACTCTATAATATCTTAATGTCAATAAACACGTAAGAACATGGTCATTATTAAATTGAATCATAACCTTTTGATTTTATAATTACTTTTTTTTTCATTAGATCAATCTATTTGTATTATTGAAAGGGATAAAGTTGCATTATTTTTTATTAAAGGTTTAAATGAAAATGACTTACATAATGTTTTATTAGACTTAAGACATTTAAAACTTTAGAGGCCAAATTAGGTAAAAAGATCAACCATATAAACAAAAACTATATTCTAATCATTAACACCAATCATCAAATTTGTTTGGTTAAAAAGATTGGAATCTTAACTTGAGCAAATCCAATCAAGATTTCTCTCGTAAAACAGCTTTGTCAAAAAAAAAAAGAAAAAAAAAAAGAAGCACTTTCAAATCATTTTATTATACAATCATTTCATCATTGATATAAAATAAATAAAAAGAAACACCACAAGATAAGTGGAGTGCCGTCAATATCCCATTACAATCATCAAATCAAAAGCTTACTTCATAAATAGACAAACCCTTTGAAACTTCAATTTAATTAGTTTTAAAATTTTGTATATTAATGCTATACAAAAATTGTTATTAATGACATCATATATCCGAGGGCTTAAAGCATAAATATTAGTTTTTTCATAATGAAAACAACACCGATTGAAAATTTTACTCTAAAATTAACATCTTAAATTACACCCATTTTGTTTCTCAAAAAAAAAAAAAAAAACTACACCCATTTTTAAAAAAATATAATATGCTGTAAAGATATAGTAAAGTACAGAATCTTGGATTATAATTTATAATAAATATATAAATGAACATGTAGTGAGTGGGAGTTTTGATTTGCGTACCTTATCGTAAAAAACGCATTAAAAGGTGTAATCTTTTTTTTTTTTTTTTTTTTTTTGAGAAGATTAAAAGGCGTAATCTTTATTGAACCGCACTGTGGGGATTTTTTTATTTTTTATTTTATTTTTAACCATATTAGAATACAAAAAGGTCAACTAAAAACAAATGATTTGATTTAATTTAAATTACTTCAATTATAATTAATTTTTCGTTTAAATCTGCACTTTGAAAAGTACGTCTTTTTCGA
Source organism: Sechiopsis laciniata (assembly GCA_037833695.1). NCBI lineage: Eukaryota > Viridiplantae > Streptophyta > Magnoliopsida > Cucurbitales > Cucurbitaceae > Sechiopsis > Sechiopsis laciniata. The sequence goes on from JBBMKA010046907.1 coordinate 18,809, forward strand.
TAAGTTCTAAATGGGGGAATGATTATCCGGACAAAAGTTTAAAGCTTTTTTTTTTTTTTTTTTTTTTTTTAAATTTTAAATATATGCTTATAGATTTTTTTCTTAATAATTTTTACAAAAAATATAAAAACTGGCCCTAGTTTCAACTTTTTAGTGGTTATTGTTTCAACTTTTTAGTGGTTATTTTAATTATGACATTTTTTATTAGAAACATGTCATTCGTAGCAAAATTTTAAGTTTTTTTTGTGTGTTAATTCTTGGCTCTAATTTAAAATTGTTTGTAACATTGATTTAACATTATTTGTTATATTTAAAAAAACTATATATACACTGATGAAATACTATTTATTGTATTGATTGGAGTTAAATACATGAACTTTTTTTAAAAATCTTTTTACTAGATTTACCGTTCTTATTTGATTAATGAAAAACTTTGAAAGAATCATTAAGTCTAGTTTTTTTTAGTACGAATTAGAAAAGAGGCGTCACAAATCCTACACTATTATTTTTAAATAAATAAGAGTCAAATATCGATTTTTAAAATTAAACTTGTAACTTTTGTGTTAAACCAAATTTTTACTAAATAGTAAAATTATTAACCCACAAATCCTTTCCGTAAATACTACGATAAAGGAGGCTTTTGATGACAGTACCTTTAGTTTATTTTATTTATTTTTTGTCGGCTAAATGGTCCAATAATATAATAAATGTTAAAAAATTAATATCATATTTGTGGACATAAAAAGTAAATGACTAGGAATATTTTTCGTTGGAGTGATTTTGGGATATTTCAAATGAACTAAAATTTTTTAAGGATTGTCAAATTTTCAAATCTGAATTTCTTCTAGAACTTGAACCATTTCAATTTCCAAAGCTTTATTATTTCAATTCTCTTGTATCAAAGATCCAAAACATTTCAGCGGTGCCCAAATTTCAAGATCTGTTTATTTTCATACCAATTCTTTGAAAATGAAATATTTCTAAAATTTTAAATCATATTTAAAATTGATGAAAAGGAAATAAGAAAAAAAAAAAATCAAAGGGTAGTGGAATTATTGGTGCACCTGTTGAAATCGTTAGTTGTACGGATGATGTTTGAATTTATTGGTCGGCAAACAATAATTGTCTTATTCAAAAACACGACCGTTTTTGTTGGTAGGGTATTTTATTTTAGTAAGAATATTATTTTATTTTCTATATTTTACCATTGTCTAATTTTATATGAAAATTTATTTTAGGCGACAATTTTTTTTTTCTATTTTAATTATGATATATTTTTAAATTATTTTATTTATAGAAGAATTTTGAACGTTTTTTTAATATATTTCAATTATGATCTTGATTGAATGCTATGAGGAAGTCTTTTTTTATACTAATGAAAGATTGTATTTATTGAAAACTGTTTGTAATAATGATTAAATA
>JBBMKA010046917.1:0-20228 GCA_037833695.1 Sechiopsis laciniata
CTTAGGATCTAAGAGTGACAATTTTAAATTCTAAGTGTGATCTAAGTTAGCCTTCATTGTGAGTTTTTGCAAGGATCATAGAAGGGCCTCTAGCTTTGTAAAAATCAAGCAACGTTTTGGCGCTTATCATGATGCTTCTCTTTGAAACTAGTCACTTTGAATGTTTCAAAAGTATGATTTCTTGGCTTGTTTTTCTTCGTCGCATTTTTGGACTTGAAAATGGGTTTTAATAGAATAGTTTGAGGATTTTTTACCTGTGGGAAAAAAAGGCTTTCAAAGGATGCCAAGACTATGATTTTTCAGCATTAAATTGAAGTTGCAAATGGAAGGCTTTCTTGGTAAATCTCAAGAACATAATTGGGTTTTTGTCGTGTGATTCATAATTTTTTTTTTTTTAATTTCTTAAATTTTAGGTGCAGACAACTAATTTAAATAGATTTTATTTGGCCGCGAAGATGATTGTAAATATTTAGTTTCTATTTTTATTCCTTAAATCAAGGAAGGAGAGAGTGTGTAGGAGTATTTTCAATCTTTTTACTAACAAAATCATGTCTTATGATGGGTATATTTGACATAAAATTATTATCTCTCCTCCTTCAATTTTGATTTTGACAAAAATTTAAAGTCTAAAAAAAATTAGACATTTTCTTGATTAGTTTCAATAACTTAGACAACTACTACTATTTTCCTAAGTCTTTTTGTCAAAAAGGTACAAACCAAACTAAGAAATGAGATGTTAGAAAAATAGAATGTTTCACTTTCAATTAAAAATGAAACCTTCATTTCTCCATTAAGATGATCTATTAAGAAAACTATATTTCAATTGATATGTTATATAAATGTTTATGAGATTTGAGTTTCATTGTTTATGAGAAGTGGATTTCATTTCTCTTAAACTTAAGTTTCTTTAAGTTAACTTTGATGGAAAGTTAATCTTAGGTTAAAAGAAGTTGCACATTGGTCCTACCTCTAACCATAAATATGAACACATTTGTTCATCACAAATGTATGTAAAAATGAAAGACAAAAAAGAATTAAGATAGCTTGAGAACACATTCAAGCTTATAGGCAAAGAAAGAGAAACCAAACGCGATTGCGATGGTAAAATTGAACGATATAAATCCAAACTTGTTTCCAAAGGTTTTAATTAGAAAGAATGTATTGTCTATAATGAAACTTTCACTCCTGTTTTCAGGAAAGATTCTCTTAGAATTATCATGACACTAGTACCTCATTATGATCTCGAGTTACATTAAATGGATGTGAAAACTAGATTTCTAAATGGAGACTTAGGAGAAGAAGTTTATGCGACAACCTAAAGTCTTCATATAATTGAAGGACAGGAAGACATAGTCTGCAAACTTAAGAATTCAATCTATAGCTAAAACCAACTTCTAGACAATGGTACTTAAAAGTTTCATGAAATCATTACTAATTTTGATTTCATGGAAAACTTATTTGACCCTTGTATATATCTCAAGTTCAGTGGGAGTAAGTTCATAATTTTGGTTTTGTATGTTGATGACATATTATTAGCTAGCAGTGATCTTGGTCTACTACGTGAAACTAAGAATTATCTCTCAACAATTTTGAAATGAAAGATATGGGTGAAGCTTCCTATGTGATAGGCATAGAAATATTTCGTGATAAATTACAAAGATTTATAGGATTATCTCAGAAAGCGTATATTTATAAAATTCTTGAGAGATTTGGCATGACAAATTTTTCCTCTAGTCCTATCTCACTGCATAAAGGAGACAAACTTGTTCTTGAGTGTCTAAAGACTCTTGCGGAACAAGAATAAATGGCCAAATATTCTTATGCATCTTTTGAGGTCTATACAAGGCTTGATATTAGTCATGTGGTCCGTCTATTGGGTAGATTTCAATGTAACCCAGGAATCACTAATTGAAAAGCTGCAAAGAAAGTACCGAGATACCTAAAAAGCACAAAGAACTATGTACTCACATATAGAAAATCAAGTCACCTATAGGTGACTTGTTATTTAGACTTAGACCTTGCTAGATGTCGTGACATCATAATTTGCACTTTTAACTATGTGTATCTCTTATGTGGAGGTGTAATATCTTGGGGGAGCAAAAAATTTGAGTTACTTTTTGGATCCACCATGATGGCTGAATATGGCATTTTACGAGGCTTCAATTCAGATAACATGATTGGGTAATTTTGTCTCACAGTTTGTGGCTTTAAATTTTATCTCTAAGCTATAAAATGTTGACTGTGACAATGAAACTGCAACCTTTTTCTCCAAGTATGATTGGATAACCAAGGGTTCAAAACACATGGACCTTAAATACCTATTACTAAAGCAAGATGTTAAGCTAAAGAAAATTGTTGTATAGTCATTAAGTACAGACTTACAACTGGCATACATATTTACAAAAGGGCTACCTACAAAGACCTTTGAAAGACACACTGAAAGCATGGGTCTTGCATATAGCTTTTGAATATTTTAATGTCATTAAATTTTGCACTTACTTGTGCTAATTATTGAACTTCTAATATTTTAGTTGTCTTTGTATTTATTACTTCTATTTTCTAATGTGTACACATTTACGTTAAACCAAAAACAGTCTTTACTTCAAGACATTATGTGACCATTAAGTTAATCTCATTTATGGCCTAGTTATGAAAGTCGTTAATGTTGTAGTACATGGAAGTAAGAATGTTGTAGAATTATGACTCCCATTGACAACTAGATTAGCCAAGGCACTTATGATAAAAAAAACTAATGAAGTCTTTAGCATATCACACGCGCCTTATGATCTTAATATGAAAACATTTATAGATTTTCCTATCGACTAAGTGGGAGATTGCTAGAAAAAAAAATATAATGTTTCATTTGCAATTAAAAATAAAACCTTCATTTCTCAATTAAGCCGATCTATTAAGAAAATTATGTTTTCAATTGATATGTTATAGAAATTTTTATGAGATTGTGAGTTTAGTTGTTTATGAGAAGTGAATTTCATTTCTCTTAAACTTAAGTTTCTTGAAGTTAACTTTCATGCAAAGTTAATCTTAGGATAAAAGAAGTTCAACATTGGTTCTCCCTCTACCTATAAGTATGAACACATTTGTTCATCACATATGTGTGTAAAAGTGAAAGAGAGAGAAGAATTAAGATAGCTTGAAAACACATTCAAGCTTTTAGACAAAGAGGGAGAAACCAATTTCTTATATTGAAGCAATTGACAAAAGGCTTCAACATCAACAACAAACCTTTGTTGAATCAGAGAGTTTCTTGCATCATGATGTCAGGAGGTAATATTGTGATACAATCCCAAGACCTCTGAAGGTCTACTCGAGGCGAAGCGCGAAGTGACAAAATAAATTATTAGTATTTAATATTTATTTGTTAATTGTTTTAAGAATTATATTGGCCTTTTATGCACTATTAGAGATTATTACTAAATTAGCTTATTTTCTAGATTTACTATAAATAGGATAGAATAGGTCATTATTTCTCATTTAAGCAGTTGTTGTCTTTTGTACTCTGGCTCTAAGGGAGATCCTCCCTAGAGATTTATCAATAATATTGAGGTAGATTCTATCATATTGATCTCATTAATATTTAATAGTAATTCGTGGTAATCATTTTATTCAAGATCTTAAGATTCATGTTATGCATAAAATATCTAACATGAGAATCCTAAACAGTGTCTATTCACTATTCAAAGAAAATTGAGCCATTTAATGTGCAACACTATTCTTGATCCTAAAAGTGAAGATAATATCCGCAAGAGAGCAATTTATGTGATGCCAATTTGAAAACTCACTCATGTTGTCCAATTTGAATAAAACTTTATTTTATTTATTATTATTTTTTAGGTTAGGAAATAATAAGATGTAGCATATGTTGGCTTTAAAATATAGGTGATATCAAGGTATCACCTAAATTACTCTCTATCCGCAGTCTTCGTCCTGCGTAAAGCCTTCTAAATCTCAAAAGTGATAACTCTATATGTTGACTCGTATGATGTTAATTTTTGTATCGCTGAAACTGATTGCTTACAATCAGATTCAATACACACTCGTTAGCCCCATATTAAATACCAAAGAGATTTCATGTAATAACGTCAATGCTTCAGCTGCAAAGGGTCCAAATTTGACGTTATAGCTGATGCTCGAAGATAATGTCCGCCATAATTTCAGATAATCAATCCCAAATCCTGATCAATTAGCGTTTAACGAGCATGACATGTCAATATTGAGTTCTTTATTAATAGTCTAAAAAAATTAATCTTTATTAGTTCACTCTTTAGTATGTTTTTGCCCTAAATTTGTTGCTTCTCTAATTTAATTTATTTATACGGTAAATATTTGTAAGGAGGTTAATGTGATAAAGCTATATTTTTTATGGAGGTTTTTTAACGAAGTAATGGAAATATAAATATAAATTAGTATTTTGAGTTTGAAGACCAACCAAATAATAAGTGTTGAGGTGAGAACATTAGTTGTATGTAGTAGGGGTGTACAAAAGAATTAGTAACTCGACGAACTCGGACTACCCAACCTATACCGTAAGAGTTGGGTTTAGTTAGGTATTTTTCGTGTGAATCAAAATTTTTGGTTTAGTTCTCGGAATGATGACATTTTGGTTTGGTTCGGATAAAAAGAATATATAGTAGTGTGTTAAAATAGTAACACAAAAACTTAACTGCTTGGGTTATTAAACTTACCTTTATAGGTTTGTAATTAATTTAATTCCCCTTTTCAAGACTCCCACGTGTTGTATAGGACATATGGAGTGTTTTACACATTTTTCATCTTCATTTAAAAACCTGACTGCACAAACTTTTTTTATTTTGCAATCACATAGTAACTCTTTTTGGACATGCAACAAAACACTTATTTTCTTTGGAAAGATTAGAATTTTCTCTCCAATGAGGTGATTTTGAAAATTTTGTTCCTTAAAAAAATGGTAATTTAAATCTCTTCTTCATGCAAATAATTCTTTTCGCTTTAAATTTTATTGGATAGAATCCCTTGATATCTCTAACTTTTATTTTTGGCTAAAAAATATGAATGGATGTATCAATACCAACCCAACCCAAAATTACAGGGGGTGGTTGGGTTGGGTTAGAAAAGTGACCAAAGGTTGGCCTAAAAAATACCTCCAATTCAACCCATGTACACCCCTAATATATAGGAATATGAGATATTTTCCTTTATCAATATATATTAAAAAGGCTTTTTAAGAGTGAACCATCTATATAGAGTAATTACAAAACTAGGCATTTAAAAAAAATATATTATCAAATCTATATTTAATTTTTAAATTTAAAAAATCAAAATAATACACCTTTACCGATATACCTAATATAACTAATACTATTATAAATTTCATTATTTAAAAATTAAAAAATCTCAATAATATCTCCACCAAAAAATAGAAATACCCTTCTACCTTAATGAATAATGTATTTGTTGGTAATATAACTGATGCGATCTTTCTCCCTCCTCCGATCTACATTTTTTTTCTTCTACTTTTTCTCTCTCATATCTTTTCATTTTATTTTCTCTTCATTTCATTTTAGAGTACTAAACCATCATATAAATCCTTACATTTATCTTTTACAAATTTAAAAATTAAGCATTTAACTCTTGCATTGCGACAATCATGCCGGCCATCTGCTAATCACTTCGTCCTCCCCCCTAATTGTGTAAAAATATCGGTTATGTAAAGGGTTCTTATTGAAAGGATTTCATAACGTTTTTTTTTTTTTCTATGTCTATTATCCTATGTGAATGATTCTACTTTAAGTATTTTAGTAGTTTTTTTGTATTGTTGTATAAATGAACATGTAGGTTAGTTTGATTTGTTTTTTTTTTTTTTTTTTTTTGAGGTTTTCGGCCTCCACTCTTAAACCTCTCTCAAGTTGCTCACAATTAGAAATAAATAGAATCTGAAAGGATGTCATTGATTTAAAAAAGAAAGAAAAACTTCCCAACTTACTAGGAAGTACCTTGTGCATACTTCTCATGATTTGTGATGATAATAACTTGTCAAATCTTCGATCTATCATTAATGAAATCATAATTTTTTTTATATATTTTTGTAAAACATTTTTTATATATGTTTATTATTTATGTGACACATTATTATCCTCACAAATGGTGGGAAGTATGTACAAGGCACTTCAAAAATTGACAAGTTTTACTGAAAAATAAAGATAAGGATGAGGGAAGAAGAGAGAAAAGAAGAAAAGAAAAGGTAGATCAGAGGGAAACAGATGGAAGGAAAAAATAATAACAATAACACGATGCTCTTTAAGTAATTTTTAAAAAAATAAATAATAAAAGTGAAAGTGTTGTTATAATAATGCCGCGTGGAGGGTCGATATATATATATATACAAACTATTCTACATGTAGGTTTTGTCACATCGTTAATACAATGCCTAAATAACATATATATATATATATATATATGGATCATCGTCTCATAAAAGGTGTATTATTTATTTATAATACTGATATTTATTAAATTGATGATACTTGTACAAGGTAATTATAAATTTTGAAATTTATAAGTTTTAATACGTATAATAAATTTAGTATTAATGATTTTTTGATACACAAAATATTAACTAAATACATCTTATCATAACTTCATACTGATATTATGTATAAGAATATAACAAATATAATATTTAAAATATAAATGATGTTGTTATATTATGAACTTACTTATGGTTAATCAATTCTGCAAGCTAGTTAATTAATTATTATATTAAATAGATTGATTTTTTATTCAATTAATGTACAGTTGTTGTGATCAGTTAAATTCATTATGCTTATTTAGTATTTAAATATTAATTCTAAATAATTAGGCATAATGAAATCAATTATTGATGGCTCCATTTTTGTATGCATATTAGCTATATTTTGTTTGCATGATTATTAATATAATTATTCATGCAATATTAAGTTAGATAATTGAGCCTAAATTTTATCATGTTTAAGTGATCCATATAATTTAATTAAATTAGAGAGTAGCCACAACATCTTTAATTAAATAAATTATAATAAATTTTATTAGGATCGTATTTGAATAATAAACATTAATTGTGATTAATCTATGTAATATGGTAAATCTTATCCCACAGAAATTTTTATCATGTTACACGTGATTAATCAGGATAAAATATTAAATTATATTTTCTAATTTACCCACAAGAATTAGAAAAAAGAACATAATTTGATAGTTTATCATTAAGTTTAAATGAATATAATTGAATTGAAAGTTTAGCCTACTCAAGCAAGTTTTATGTCACTAGATTCATATTTGTCATGATTCTACATTAGTAGAATATACTTCATTTAATTATGATAAAATATTAAATTATATTTTCTAATTTACCCACAAGTATTAGAAAAATAAACATAATTTAATAGTTTTATCATTAAGTTTAAATGAATCTAATTGAATTAAAACTTTAGCGCACATGCAAGTTTTATGTCACTAGATTCATATTATTTATGACTCTACATTGGTAGAATATACTTCATATTAATTAAGATAAGATATTAAATTATATTTTCTAAGTTATCCATACAGATTAGAAAAAGGAATATAATGTAATAATCTTATCATTATGGTTAAATGAATTTAATTGAATTAAAACTTTAGCCCACAAGCAAGTTTTATGTCACTAGATTCATATTTTGCATGATTCTACATTGGTAGAACATAATATACTTCATATTAGCTTCAAATTTAGTAACATGAACATAATTATGTAATTATAGAAATTCAACCTACTCAAATCCCCTATAAAGTTTGGAATGAGACAATTGTTCTTCATCTGGTGTGGAGCATTAGGTTTGTAAATCAAGAAATGTAAAATTCTTAAGGATGACTTAATTAGTAGGAGAGATCAATTTCAGGATATTGATTTTGAGAAATATCATTCAGATGCTCAATGTTCCACTTCAATTGATTGACTGATCATTATTGTTACAAAATGCGTCTTTAGTTCAAATGCGTGTTGAATAATCTGTCATATAAGAACCACAATCTGTCCACCAATGGTATTTAACATTCCATATGATTTCATCTCTTCATTTGGTTTTAAAGAGAACGTAATGGTTCAATGTATATACTAGAAGATCAGTGAGAGACATTAAATTTAGACTTATGTCTTGTCCTGAAAATGAGCTCGAACGAGAACAAATGAAGAACGTTCCTTATGCTTTAGCATTATTTGTTAGAATGTTATAAAGTTTTCAAAGAAACCTAAGTGTTGACCACTAGAGAACTATAGAGAAATTTATAAGATTCCTTCAAGAATCAAAAGATTATATGCTCATGCTTAGACGAACTTACTATGGATGTTGAGTTCATATAATTTTTTGAAGCTACCTTACATGGTGTATGGTTGAGGAGTTTCATTTATGGTCTTAGAGTCGTTTACTCTATTTGTATGCCATTTAAGAGCCTATTGTGGCAACTCCGTTGTTATTTTTATGGCTAAGAAGACTAGAAGTGGTAGAATTAAGCATATCGACATTAAATACTTGGCCATAAGAGAACTTGTTAATAAAAAAAAAGTGTCATTTAACACATTAAACACTTAGTTGATGATTGTTGATCCTTGATTAAATGCATGCAACTAAAGAATTTCAAGGATCATGTAATCAGAATAGGACTTGTTTCCTATATGTAAATACATTCGATATTTTATTGAAACTCTTATTCAATTTATATATCTCATTAAGTTGTGCACATACATATTTATTCTTGAGAAAAATATTACTTCAGTATAGACCTGAAATAAACATAGGGTTTATTCATTTAAGTATTTGGTTTGGGTTGGAAAAATACGATGCATTATGATATATGGAAGATAATACTTGCATTAAGAGGACCTGTCAATATAATCCATGTGTTTTGTTTTTCGTTATGACATTGGCAAGGTGTTCATGAACCAAGTGGGAGAATGTTGGAAATTATAATTAATTAATTATTTTATATTTATTAATTTAATTCTATCTCTATTTTTGTGGTCCATGATATTAGTCACTCCACATCTTTTGAAACCAACACCCACTAACCATTCCTTCAAATTTTTCATTTTTCATTATTTTTTAATGGAAAAATAACTGCCAGTGAAATGACAGAGAAAAACCAAAGAGAGAATTACAGAACTCTTTTACGATTTTTTCTTCTTATAGTTTTTTTGTCTCATATGCCTACTATTCCTTTAAGAAAAACTATAGCATTTAAGTTAGGATGAGTGAGGGTGTAGAAAAACCAAGAACTCTGATGTCGCTATGTTCGTGTTGCAGTAGCTTTCATCTTGTTTATTAGAAACAATGGCTGGAGGTATATGCTCATTTATTTTTATCTTCCACTGTGAGTGATTTAATTTAATCAAATGTTAGATATTACAATGTTGGGAATTATAATTAAATAATTATTTTCTATTTATTAATTTAATTCTATCCCTATTTTTGTATTCAATGTTATCAGTTACTCCGCATCTTTTGTAACAACCACTAACTACTCCTTCGTATTTCTTATTTTTCGTTATTTTTTAATGGGAAATAACTGACAGTGAAATGAAAGAGAAAAATCACCGGGAGAATGACAAAACTCTTAAAGTTTTTTTCCCCTATACCTACTCTTCCCTTAAGAAAAATCACACCATTTGAGTTTGGAAGAGTGAGGGTGTTGAAGAACCAAGAACTCTAATGTCGTGATGTTCATGTTGTGCTCGTGTTGCAGTTCGATGTGTTTATTGACTTCCATCTCGTTTACAATAAACAATGGTTGGAGGTATATGCTCATTTATTTTTAGCTTGCGCTGCGGGTGATTTAATTTAATCATATTTTAGATATTATTTGTGCTAAAATATCTAACATTTTGTAACAGGGTCTCTGTCTTGTTTTTGGAATTCATTAATGGAGTTCTTGGCTTTTTGTGATTTTTTATTTTATGGTTATTATTTAATAATAACATGATAAGTTAATAGGAAATTAATGTGACCCAAATCAAGGTCTAAACCTAAATCTTTAACCCTAAATGCATAAAAATGATGTTCGAGATCTAGGGCATGTATAAAAATAAAACCACTTCAAATAAATTGTTTACAAACAAGTTTATAAAACATTAAATCCATTAAAAGAATCAAAGGGTACCAAAAAGTCAAAACATAAATGCTCGAGTAAATATGTACAACTTATCATGCCCCTAAATAGTTCATGCAGAAGGAATAAATTAAAAGACTTTACACAAAGTAATGCAGTAGGTTCCATGGTCATCTCCAGCTCTATCGATCATCCATCTCAGTACAGTCTAGTAGTACCTATGAGGATGCCACAGTGGAAAGGGTAAGTTTTCATAAACTCGGTAAGGCTTCCCCAGCTCGGGGACAAACATGCACAAGAATACAAACAGCAGCAAACAAGTATGATCAGTAACATAACTGAAAGGTATACAAAACCCAAGATCTTGGGTGCTAGGTCAAGAAACCTCGTCCTTGACATACACCTCGCAGAGCGGTCTAAAGATCATAGACCCCAAGACCAAATGGTCACAAGAGTCCTCTAACTCGAGAGCATCTGACAACCTATTCTAGAGGGATCCGACGAGTCGAGCATCATGTTGGCCTCATGCCTCATACTCATGGCAAGAGGTGGTGCCACACCAATCACCAAGGAACCATATCGACCCATACCACATACCTAGTGAGTGCTTAGGCTACTAGTAGAAACCATCCATGGCCGTGTGCCTGGCCGACCGACCATCCACAGAAATCCTGCAGAACGAGAGAATATCACCTCAAGCTTGGGTGTGAGCCCAAATATCATCGTCCACACCCACTTACTAGTCTCCTCTATTCGGTCTTCATGACTCGTTTGGGTCCAAATGAGGCATCAAACCGTGCATCAAACATCATGCAAGTCCATATTAGGACAATCATGCAACTCAACCATATCAGGCAGGCATGCATGAATCATGAATCACTAGTCATACAAGAGCCAAGGCATGTAATGTATATACTCTCGATGTAATCAAATGCAACATACAATGCACATGGTTATGCTACAAATTGACAAATCAACTAATGCGAGTAAACTGGTACATGTATTAACCACAAGTCCTCAAGAAGGGGGTAAATGGTCTATTACGTTGGCCAATCCATTAACAGCTCTTCAAGAATCCACTAGAAGCTTTAAATAGCCAAATACAACTCTCAGCTCTGAAACAAACATACCGATCAAAACTAGAACTTAGACCATCAAAATTGGATTCAGAATATCAAATTTATCAAGCAGTGAAAAACCTCAAAAAATGTGCCCTAACGACTACACGCGCCTCACTAACTCGGCTTAAAGAGCGAAGAACGGCTTGGGTCAAACCTGGTCAATAGAAAAGTCAATGGGTCAAAACTTACCACTTAACCCAAGCCAAATAAATATTAAACACTAATCCAAACAACCATTAAACCTATAACCAAACAGCCTCTACCTACATTTTAGTTGAAATGAAACAACTAGCCAAACAAGCTTAACCATTATTTAAATATCCATAACCCAATAAACAAATACCAATTATCCATGATTTAAATAACTTTAAACTTGCAAACCAACATTACCTATCCATAACTTGAATAAACATAAACGTTCCGACAACCAAACAAGCTTATCCTCAACTTAAATAACATAAACTAACAGCCAAACAAGCTTATTCTCAACTTAAATAGCCATAAACCAGCTGCCAAACAAGCTTATTCTCAACTTAATTAGATTTACACTTGCAAACAAACACCCAATAAACTCATTTAAAATTATTTTAGCCTCAAACCCAAACAAGAGTCTTCTTCTCCATTTGGTTAGACCTAAAAGCAAAACAAAGAGATGCTCACCTACTCCGGCGAACCCACGATGGCGGTGACCCACCCAGCTGCGGTAGCAACGAAACCTAGCAAACGGCAGCGACGCGAGTAGCTTCAGTTCGAACCCACGTGTCGAAGGACAGACCCGAAGATGAACTTGTAGTGGCCTCACGCCGACAACAGCCATGAAACACACGCGAACACCATAGCTCAGAAGAACCTTGATGGCGCCACTCATTCCCACGGCAGGCGATGCTGGCGGACGAGCAAGGTAGTAGCAAGCTCACGAACGGCAGCGACGTTGCGAGAAACTGACTAACGACGCGTCAAACCTCGACAAACGATGGCGCTGATGCTCAATACTAGTCGGAGACAACAAACAAAGGGAGCAACCGCTCAATTTTCAGGCGAAGATGATGGATGAATAGTTATTTTTTTCAAGCCTAGGGATCCGGAAAATTGACTTAAATACCAATGCTGAAAAGACTGAAATGCCCCTCCTTTTGGACATAACCTCAAAATTGTCATCATTTACAAAATAACACTGAAAGAATCCTCTTTTAATTTTTTTAAAACAACCCAAACATTTGGTTATTACAATTAAATTAGAAGAATTTTCATATAAAGTCTGTGAATTTTGTGAAATTCGAAGTCCAAAAAAAATGGCCAAATTTATTTTGTATTCTACAACATTTACATTCTGTAAGTTTTTGTGTTTTGTAAAATGGCGGAATGTTAAAGATGGCCAATTAATAAATAAATAAAATTAAATAATAAAAAATTTACCACATACAGATTAGGTGGGCAATTTTCATATTTCATTATTTGATTATAATCATTTGATATTTTTTCGGTTGTGTGATATCTTTTCGGTTCTCTTTGGAGTTCTGTGATATCTGGAGTTTTGTAATATTTTTACAGAATAATTCTGTGATATAAGGCATTACATTTTTTATTGTAATAGGTTTGTAATATTATTTTGGCCAAATTTATGGATTTATTTTTATTTAGAATATTGATCCTACAATCTCTAGTGGCCCATTGGATTTGTTTTTTTTTTTTTTTTTTTCATATATGTTTATCAAAACAAATAAATTCAAACATGTATATTATCATTTGTGTTGGTGGTAAATTAGATTTGATTTTTATTTGTTTTATATTTGTTATATAATGTATTAATCGATTGATATATTTTGGAAAAAATTATGCTTATATTTGCCAAGTTTGATTAATTGATATGCCAAATTTATGGATTTAATTTTTGCCTAATCAATTCTTTATTTGGCTATCTGGATTTTCACTAGTTTATTAAAAATTTAAATCCATTTGTGTGGTTGGTGAGTTGACTTAGGATTTGATTTTTTATTTTTTTATTTTTTTGAAAGTAGGATTTGATTTTTATTTGTTCAGTATTTGTTGGCATACTATAAAATCTGGAATCTTTGGCAAATTTAGTATAAATCAATATATTTTTTGAAAAGATATGAAAATATATATATTTGGCTTAACAATGCTATGATATTTTTGGCATATTTATGAATTGTATTTGATTATGTGGTTTTTAATCAAATTTAGCCAATTTATATATAATAATTATTATAATTATTTTATATTTGCCATTGATGAGATTTTTGTTTATTTTGTATTGCACTTGGTATTTGTGGTATGTGTTGCTACATGGGTAGTTTATAAGATATTTATCATAAATTGGCTTGGCTATTGATTTGGATATTTGAAGGCTTATTTTTGGTTAGCTGTAAAAATATGAAGATATGGCAATTGTAGTTTTACTTTGCCTTGTTGTTGAGTTTTTTTTTTTTTGTTATATGCATACTGCACTGCCTTATTTTAAATTTATTAAAATGTTAGAATTTCATACAACAATTATTTAATTGGAAATTGATCATCTCTTTTGTTGGTGATATAAATATTATATTATATACATTTTTTATTGTCATAAATGACATGTAACATGTAGCTTTTTTAAATTCAAGGAGTTTAAAAATAAAATTGCTACAATTGAGAATTGATATCACAACCTCTTGGATGTACATATTTATGTTAAACCATTAAGCTAGTTAATTGATTATTATATTAACTAGATTGGTTCTTTCTTCTATTAATGCACGGTTGTTGTGATCAATTAAATTCATTATGCTTATTTAGTATTTAGATATTAATTCTAAATAATTATGCATAATGAAATTAATTATTGATGCCTCCATTTTTGTATTCATATTATCTATATTTTGTTTGCATGATTATTAATATAATTATTCATGCAATATTAAGTTAGATAATTGAACCTAAGTTTTATCATGTTTAAGTGATCCATATGATTTATTTTTATTAGAGAGTAGTCATAGCATCTTTAGTTAATTAAATTATAATGAAGTTTATTAAGATCACATTTGGATAATAAACATTAATTGTGATTACTCTGTGCAATATAGTAAATCTTATCCCACGAAATTTTTTATCATGTTACATGTAATTAATCAGAATAAAATATTAAATTATATTTTTTAATTTACCCACAGGGATTAGAGAAAAGAATATAATTTGATAGGTTTATCATTAAGTTTAAATAAATCTAATTGAATTAAAACTTTAGCCTACATGCAAGTTTTATGTCACTAGATTCATATTTGTCATGATTCTACGTTAGTAGAATATACTTCATTTAATTATGATAAAATATTAAATTGTATTTTTTAAATTACTCATAGAGATTAGAAAAATGAAAATAATTTAATAGTTTTATTTAAATTAATCTACTTGAATTAAAACTTTAGCCCACATGCAAGTTTTATTTCACTAGATTCATATTATTCATGACTCTACATTGGTAGAACATGCTTCATATTAATTAAGATAAGATATTAAATTATATTTTCTAAGTTACTCACAGAGATTAGAAAAAGGAACATAATTTAATAATCTTATCATTATGGTTAAATGAATTTAATTGAATTAAGACTTTAGCCCACATGCAAGCTTTATGTCACTAGATTCATATTTTTCATGATTCTACATTGGTAGAACGTAATATGCTTCATATTAGCTCCAAAGTTAATAACGTGGGCATAATTAAGTCATTGTAGCAATTCAACCTAGGATTTTCTCTAAAATAAGATGTGATGCTCTTGAGCTCAAATCTCCTATAAAGTTTGGAAGGAAACAATTGTTCTTCATCTGGGGTTGAGCATTAGATTTGTGGAATCAAGAAATGTAAAATTTCTTGAGGATGACTTGATTAGTGGGAGAGATCAATCTCAGGATATTGATTATGAGAAAAATCATTCAGATGCTCAGTTTTCCACTTCAAGTGATGGACTGATCATTATTGTTAACAAATGCGTCTTAAGTTCAAATGTGTGTTGAAGAATCGATCCTATAAGAACCACAATCTGTCCACCAATGGTATTTGACATTCCATGATGTCATCTCTTCATTTGATTTCGAAAAAAAAATGTTATGGTTCAATGTATATACTAGAAGATCAGTAAGAGACATTAAATTTAGTTTTATGTCTTGTCCTAAAAATGAGCTCAAACGAGAAAAGATGATGAACATACCTTATGCTTTAGCATTGTTTGTCGGGATGTTATAAAGTTTTCAGAGAAACCCAAGTGTTGACCACTTGAGAGCTACAAAAAAATTTATAAGATTCCTTCAAGGATCAAAAGATTATATGCTCATATTTAGACAAACTTACCATGAATGTTGAGTTCGTATCATGTTTCGAAGCTACCTTACATGGTATATGGTTGAGGAGTTTCATTTATGGTCTTAGAGTTCTTGACTCTATTTGTAGGCCATTTAAGAATCTATTGTGACAACTGAGTCGTCATTTTTATGGCTAAGAAGACTAGAAGTGGTAGTGGAATTAAGTATATCGACATTAAATACTTGACCATAAGATAACGTGTTAATAAATAAAAAAGTGGTCATTTAACACATTAACATCGAGTTGATGATTGCTGATCCTTGATTAAATGCATGCAATTAGAGAATTTCAAGGATCATGTAATCCGAATAGGACTTGGTTCCTATATGTAAATGCATTCGATATTTTATTGAAACTCTTATTCAGTTTATATTTTCTCACTAAGTTGTGAACATACATATTTATTCTTGAGAAAAATATTAATTTAGTATGGACTTGGAATAAACATATGGTTTATTCATTTAAGTATGTGGTTTGGGTTGAGAAAAACTTGATGCATTGTGATATATGGAAGATAATACTCGCATTAAGAGGACTTGTCAACATAATCCACGTGTTTTGTTTTTCGTTATGACATTGGGGAGTTGTTCAT
The DNA here is from genome assembly GCA_037833695.1 of Sechiopsis laciniata. Lineage (NCBI taxonomy): Eukaryota > Viridiplantae > Streptophyta > Magnoliopsida > Cucurbitales > Cucurbitaceae > Sechiopsis > Sechiopsis laciniata. The sequence goes on from JBBMKA010046917.1 coordinate 16,190, forward strand.
GGACCAAGTGGGAGAATGTTGAAAATGATAATTAATTACTTATTTTTCATTTATTAATTTAATTCTATCCCTATTTTTGTGGTTCATGATATAAGTTACTCCACATCTTTTGTAACCAACACGAACTAACCACTCCTTCATATTTTTCATTTTTTGTTACTTTTTAATGGAAAAATAACTGGCAGTGAAATGAAAGAGAAAAATCAGAGAGAGAATTACCTAACTCTTCTGCGATCTTTTCTTCTTATAGTTTTTTGTCCCCTATGCTTATTCTTCCTTTAAGAAAAATCACACCATTTGAGTTAGGAAGAGTGAGGGTATAGGAGAACTAAGAACTCTGACGATATTCGTGCTGTGTTCGTGTTGCAATTCGAGATGATTATTGGCTTCCATCTCGTTTACTAGAAACAATGGCTGGAGGTATACACTCATTTATTTTTAGCTTCCGCTGTGGGTTATTTATTTTAATTACATTTTAGATATTATTTGTGCTAGAATATCTAACATATTTGACACAAATTTCATAGTTCAGCAGTATATTTGATAATTTAGTCCAATTTAAAATTATAAATTCAAATCTATACACCAAATAATGTTGTTTTACTTTATTTATATTTGTGAATATCTAGATCATCTCGAACACTGAACTTCTTTCATATCCTTTCCTTATTTAGAAAAATATTAATCATAATATAGAGTGTAAATGAAGTCTCATATTAACTCACGTAAAAAGAAAGATGAAATCTCACATTAACAACGATATTCGTGAAGACATAAATAAAAATAGTTTATTTCTATTTGTTTTAAACTCTTTAGATACAACGAAAAATAGAAACAAAAACAAAAACATCACTATTGACTAAAGTCCAAAATAGAAAACATTATACTATTCTAAAAATGTATGAAAATTCTTTTATCCTTAACAAAAGATTTTAAATATGCCAAAAAAAATGATTAGACTCAATTATTTTATTATTTATAAAAATTAGACACAAATTTAAACTTATAAATTACTCATTTTTATTAGATATGAGTGAATTGAAATAATTCCTCAAAATAGGCCAACCATCATTAGCTTTTCAGAAGCCAATATTAAGCGTGAATCGAATTGTCGGCACATGGTTTATTTTTTATTTTTATTTTTTCCTTCAATGATTGGTAGATAATCAAAAGCAATTAAAAATGAAAACTAACGAAAAATACAAATCAGAATAATTTATAAAAACATGTATATATATATATATATATATATATATATATTCCGAAGGTATTGTATTAACTTAAGCATCCACTTTTCTCTTTTATAAGTTTAATTTGAGAAGATAAAATTTGCAATTATCAGTAAAGAAAAATCTCAAAAGAATTAGTTTTGAAAGTTGATTTTTTAGGTAGCCGTTTGGTGATGTAATTGTAAATACACTTGATAGGCTTAAAACTTATAAAGAAAAATATAAGCAATAATATTTCTCCAAATGAATTTTTGTTTTTTAATATTTGTGAGTATTTAGGTAAGTTTATGCACACAACTATCTTTATGAATATACTACTTGACTATACAACGTTTAAATTTAAAAAAAAATTATAAAAAATATTTCATAGGTAAATGACCATCATAAATTATATTTATCGCTTCTTAAAACTTCAAAACTTAGTTTGACCACTAGGAACTAGAATGAGCAAATCAACTAAGTCAATGAAATGTCATAGTTTCGATTTTTATCAATAATTATATTTATCATGGTTTTATCCCTAGTTTTCTTGTCGGAGATAACAAATCTAAAACATACTTTCTTTGGGACAAGAAAATACCTTTCTTGCTGCTCATCACCTCAATGTTCAAAAAGTACTTAAGTGCTCCAAGGTCTTTAGTGTGAAATTGGCTATAAAGAAAAGTCTTCAACTAAGCTATACTGAAGTAAACACAATATAATGATTACTGGTTTGATTCTGAAAATCGATATTTAACTCTTATTTCATTTGAGAGTAGTAGTACTTCCAATATAATTCATTTTATTTTCTGGCACATAATTATAGTAATTAAATTAGAAAGAAAAATAGTTAGTGTCGGTGGGATTCAAATAAGGGCGACACGGATATCACATGTGAACGCGAAAGGCGAAGGAAAAATGAAAAGAAAAGAGCGCCAATCAGAATTTTAGATGTTTATTTGTTTGTGGGCAATCAGTTTCCTGCTTTTGATACGGCCACTCACATGCTTGCCATTGGTCTTCCCTTTCTGAACATTAAGCCTATTTAATGTCATTAATTAATTGGCCGCCCCCTATGCTTTTAATTGCTGTCTCACTCACTCTCTAAATTAACTTCGATTCTTCTCTATTTTTGTGTCTCTACAGCTTACTTATTTGTTGAGCCATTAATTTATTCAGTATTTTCTTATCTAAAATTATATAGAATCGTGGAACAAGGTGCCTAAATGCAAAATAACAATCTGATTCTGTTAGGAGTCATAAAAGAAATTATAAATTTGGTTCCCGGTCTCTTAGATGTTATCTAATTTTTAGGGTTTATTATTTATGGATTATATATAATTGTGAAGTGCAAGGTAAAAAGTATAAAATCTTGACTATTACTCCTTAAAGTTTAAGAATGATATCTGAGCCTCTAAATTTAAAAAAAAAAAAAAAAAAAAAGAAATTTATTTTGGCCTCTTGTAACCCTTGAGTAAGTTAATGGTTTCAAGGAGGTATTTTGGTGCAATCGACCAATTCAAGGTGTGAATTCAATCTCCGATTGATAGTGATCTCGCCATCACTCTGCTGGTTGGTGTGAGTTAAACAAGTATCTCCAATTGATTTGAATTTGAATATTTGTTTGTTAGGTTTGTTACTTAATTCACCTAATCGAAGAGTTGAAGATGAAGAGGGGCATTTTGGGGTTCTTACCTTTCTTAGTTCTTTGAGCTACTGTGTATAAAAGGCTAATTTTGGGCCTTTAGAAAATTGACTTCATACTTGTATTTTGCCGCTTCAATTCACAATCGAATAAGAGAGAATTAAGGAATCCCAGTGGAGTAAGCAATTGCTGTAAGAACTCGACTTCAAAATCACCCCTAAACTCGGTTCTTACTCAGCATGCATGGTTCAAATACAGTTATAAATAGAAAATACTGATAAACCGAAAGACTTCATTCATTTAAACAAAAACACAGTTCCACAAAATAAACTTTAAACATAGTTCGAGCCTCTGGTAAGGGATTATTAAAACACTTCGAAAAATAAACCAAAACTAGCTAACATACTGAATTAATAAAATAAGTAAGAAAGACAATGCAACAGACTCCCATGATCTATCAGCTCCTCCTTTAGCCGTCCCGGTGCTGTCCCAAGTTACTTGGTGGAAAATCACAGAAATAAGGGTGAGTACGAAGACACTCAGTAAGAATCCCCAGCCGAGGTACAATACGTAAAAGTTACATTATCTAGCATCCTAGCATACAAGCAGTACAATCATCAACTAATCTCATAACATGCTACCAACAATATCCTCAACCTCGACAGTCTCTAACTCTCGGCTAATGATCAGCTTGCTATGCTGATCCTAGAAACTTGGGAGAGTACCCAGTGTTTGGCTCTAACTGAACAGAAGGGTGTACTGATTACATTAGCCCGAGGGAACCGTCCTCTCGGCATCTAATGCATGTGTGCGCACACCGCATGCTGCTGCAAACAAGGGCAAATGTAGGCCTACATAAACTATGCTGGTGGTCTAGGTACGCATGCCTAACTAGACTCATAATGGTGTCCACTGATCCACAGCAGGTGGGAGGCCCTTGGCACCCAACTGTGGCAGCCTGTTCACACCAACGCCTGAAGCTCCAAGGTAGGCTTACACCAAGGAAAGGACCCCGCTTTAACAGGCCACAGACTAGGCTTATGCCGAGGTGGTAAGCTACACCACACCGGACAGCAAGGGACAAGAAATCAATCCTCACTGGTCCCAACCTGTAACGGCCCAGTTTTCCATTCCGGTTCCCCAGGTGCGTTCGGTTAGTTTTTTTGTTGTTCGGTTGGGCCGTTAG
>JBBMKA010046958.1:0-20220 GCA_037833695.1 Sechiopsis laciniata
AAAATTTATTGGTTGTCTTTAATCAGCATGCAAGATAGTTTCAATTATAAATGTTTTCATGTTTTTAAGCTGTTTTGCATTACTCTGGCCAGAGACTTAACCATGTTTTATTTGTGAATGGTCTTGAATGAATGAAATGGCATTTGTTTAACTTACGGTTGTTTTAAGTTTTTATTTTGAACCATGCATGTTGAGTAAGAATTGGTTTTATGACCATTTTAGAGTCGAGTTCATACAGTATTTATATAGATGTCTAGGGTTTGGAACTTGCTGCCCAAGTTAGTCGAAAAGAGGAAAGATTTGCACTCAGATGATTTACGCTAAATCCCTAATTTTTAACAATTCTATCTTTGGAATTTGCGCGACTTTATTTCTAACGATGCATACTGGGTCGCTTTGCGATTTATCATTTCCTCCATTTACAGCGCTGTCCTCTTTTAACCTGAAAATAGAACAAAGATTTAGGAAGCATACGTAATTTTATCTTTTCAATATAAATGTCTTTTACACCCTTTCTACTCTAAAAATTTCGTCTTTATTTTTAAAATCCATTTTTCAAACTCCCAATACGTACAACATTGCATTATATGGAAAACCTCTATCTTAATAAAATTCTAAGTCTAAAAAGTATTCTATTTATGCCTAATAACTTGGAGTTTCATCAAGATATAAGCCTAAGAAACTCTCTGATTGAGAGTTATTAAACCCTCAAACTTGAAACATTGCTCGTCCTGAGCGATGCTTTACACTTGACTACACAAGGGATTTTTCTTCAATAAATTCTTCTAATATGCATGGCATGAAATGACACTATCTTTGCAAAGTTCTTAGTTTTATAGTTCTAAATATAGAAATTTTGTCACAACCTAAAGTTCTTAACTCCCAAATCTTTCTTTTAGATTCCAAGTTTAAACTATTTCACTCTCATTAATGACTTCTTCATAGCTAGACTTGCAAAATGAGGACTCTTTGAAATTAATACGTACTACGTGAACCACTTTATCTCAATCCCTTGATTATCCAAGTTTGTCGAAAACATTTTGGTTAAAGCATTTTTCCCATACACACACTTCTAGCAACTTAGAATCCCTCGAGGTCTCATTATGCAAACGGCATCCCTCCTCAGGTTATACTCATGTCTATCTATATGCAAATTCTATAGTTCATAGATTGGCACACTTGAGAAAAAAGCGGCCCACCTATGCAAAAGAATCAACCTTAAAAGCTTGGGGCGTTAAGAAGATTACGGAATGTTCTAAAGAAGTTATTGCTATTAGCCTTTATTCCTTAGTTTTATTTAACTTCAATGCAAAGCGAACCACATAGCTTCTTAGCTTAACTAGAATGACTTGATTTTTATTTTGAAATACTTCTTCCGGGCTTGCCCTCACCCTCAAACTTAAAATCTTCATTGCTCTCAATGAGGGTAAGGCTTAGTTCCCCCAAACTTAAAATTTTCTAAGGCTTGGTCACAATGCTTCAAGCTTTTGGGATTAATTGTAAATGTTTATTCATTTTCTCTTTCCGATCATGGAATAATCCATTAGCAAAGCCTTCCACAATTTAACAACATTAGTCCCTAAACGTCTAAGGTGTAAACTTAAGTTTTTAGTTTCTTTGAAAGTTTCTAAGGCCAGAACCTAAAGCTGAGATAGAATGTAATGATCTTTGGCTTTGAATGTTAAAATAGCTAAATAAACATTAGAGTCTAAGAATGACTAAAGAGAACTACTGGCACAACTAAAACTATCATACGCCAGTCTTCAGCTATATTACCAAGAATAAGCAAGAGTAAGAACAAACAATGAAAAAAATGAGAGGACATAAAATTCCTTTATGAACTGGTATTGTAGTTTTTCTTATTATGAAGTAAAGAGCTTGGACCCATCGTGGTCTTACTTCTATGGTTGTGATGCACTCACCATTGAACCCTTTTGCTTTCTACATGCTATTGCTTCGACCAATGATGCCATGGGTACTGTAGTTTTTCTTATTATGAAGTACACGCAATGTTCTATTCTCGTACTAGCCTCTTGTCCCTCTAACTTTTGGTCGAATTACCTCCCCTTACACTCTCATCTTGTTTAACATCCTCTTAGCTGTCATCTCTTTTACTGCTCGGTACATTGTCTCACGCTTTCTTCATCACTTTGATAAATGCTTCTAACCTAAACTCTTCTCTTCTTCTTACATGTGTCACTCAACCCTTCCTTTTGAATCTTCTTCAATCTTATCAGTACTATCCAACACAACCAACAACACTGCCTTCTAGAGTACATCGTTAATCAACTCCCACTCTCTATCCGCAGGTTTATGTGCTCTAGTTTACCGGGCCATAGAATTAAAAAAATGTACGAGATTGGGAGGTTGTAATTGTACGTAGATTGAAGAATTGCAGACTCTGTTTAGGACACTCGGGAACGGGATGTATGGTGAAATATTAGGTTAGGCTATTTAATGATCAGAAATGAGGGAGGTTTTGCAGAGCTGTAATTCGAACAATTTTTTCGACTCGCAGTTTTTCGAGGTAATCGCTTTAACTGCATTATAGTCGTTAACTTCAATGGCTAGAATTTTCTTCAAGATCGTTAGCACTATTTTGTTCCCCAATTGCAAAGGTTCTACGACATGCTTCCCATGGTGCACAATCGATAGACTAAATGTTAATATTTCTCAAAAGTGCACCTTATTGTAGTCTTTCTTCCGTCAATTAGTAAATATTAAAAAAAAAAAAACTCAAAATAATAATCTATCATATAAAAAATAAGGGCTTCTTAGAAAAAGATAGAAAAAATTTCAACAAAACATGCTTTGAGCCAAAATAAATGTACCGATTGTCCATGCTCCAAGCTCCACATCCCATCTTAGTCTCTGGTCGAAGATGTACCACATTGGACATCCTCACCGAAGTAATGTGACTGCTGATTTCTAGTTGCCTCGTGTGCAAGTAATTCGCACTCACACAAGTATACGCGGTTTGCAGTAAGTAATAAGTAAATTATCGATTTTCACATGGAATTTATAACAAGTAGATGTATATTAAAAGTCAGTAAGAGTAAACTAAAGAAGCATGAGATTTGAGGTTTGTGCAATTGATAAGAAAATAACTAAGATTGCGATCTAAGAACTAGACACTAAGAATTAGGATATCAAGTTATGCCAAGAATAGCAACCACTAGTAGAATATTGGGTATTGATGGCGGGCACAGCCCCTCATTATTCACAAACATGGCGGGCATGAGCCCGCCACCAATATTGATGACATTGTAGACAATTGATGGCAGGCACAAAAGGTGGCGGGCATTACCAATACTATATAATGGCGAGCGCTCAATGCCCTCCACCAATACTCTTTGATGGCGGGCATCTTTGCCCGCCACCAATACCATCAATCCTAATTTTTTCAAATCTCCAATGGCTCCGTCACTTCCCTCTCCAAATTGAATCCCTCCTCTGTCGTGTACTACCCCATCCTTACCCTTCACATCTTCAACCGCCTTCTCGTCTTCATTGCCATCGCTCTGCCACCCACGCCGCCCTCCTTCTCAATGACACTCTCTTCGCCAACGTCTACGCTGACCCTTATTAGAAAAATCATCACTTGTAACCAACACAAGATCAGCTCCACCGCCTACGACCTACTTTGGCGCTTCCTCCACCTAAATCTCACTTTCCAAATCCTGAAATATGGATAGATTACAACATAAATGACCTAAAAATAGTTTTAAAAAGTTAGGGACAATGAAAAAAATTTACCAAATTTATGAATAAATATCCAAAGTTGAAGAAGAAATCAAATCCAAAATTTTTGAACTTCAAATTTGTGAGCTTCGAAGTTAAAGGAGAAATGAAACTCGAAGTTGTGAGCTTTAAATTGGTCGAAAAATACCAAATATGAGCAAGAGATGCCGAAGAAATGAGCCAAACTTGTGAGAAGAAATGAAACCTTAAGTTTGGGACGAGAAGAGGAAAAGAGAAATAGTATAGAAGAATGGACGTGTTTCTGTCGAAGGAGGAAAAAAGGAAAAAAATGAGCATTTCTAGCGCTTATAATAGATGGCGGGCAGTGCCCGCCACCAAAAGTAATTAATGGGGGGCATTTTAGCCCACCTCCGTTAACCATTAACGGCGAGCATATTTGGCCCGCCATCTTTTCTTCCGTGTTTTTTTTTTTATAATCTTTTTAGCCCGCCATCTATTCTTGTAATTGTAGTAATGAACATAACAAGAATGTGACGTTGGTAAATCAGAAATCGTACTTTCCAACTAACTAATGCTTCCACATTTGTTGGTGCACAATTTAGCTTCCATTTCAATTTTGCACAAGTTAAGCTCAGTGCTTCGTATGCGCTAGTAGGGTTAACTCTAACTCCATTTAGTGATGCGAAAGACTTCGCACCAGACTAAATGTAACCTGTTGGGTTTTCTGCCAGTTTTCCTTTCGAGTCCACTAGAGGCAAAGACGCGTGGATAGCTAATCTAATTATTAAAACATTATAAGATTTTTTTCACCCATAGTCTTGCTAACATTCTAACCCAAAATCTAACAAGAAATCCCTATATGTAAGCTAAATAACTAATGAGGATATCCTCAAAATGCAAACTAGATTGGTTAAAGATAAGTTGTCATTAGAAAAATAGCACATACTAAACTTTGCTTCAAGCCCCCTTCCGGAGCACCTGACTACAACCTTCCAATACATTGCCCGTAGATTTACTTTTAAAAACAAGTTTTACATATGCAGCTAGTGAGTTGGTTATACCTAACTCCCCTCCAAAATGCCTAAGACTAAGCATTGCCTAGTGATTGTGGTTAGGTTAAGCTCTTAACATCCCCTATTCCAAGGCAAACGCCAAGCATTCTCAAGTGGATTGCCAATTAACCCTTAAGAAATAAATACAACCGCCGTCCTTACTACTTTACCTGCTCATCGCTAATCAATTTCATTATGAGCATTGCAAATTTTTTCCTAAGGTTGCTTCTTAATATTAATTCTAACTAACAATTTGTCAACAGGGGATCAAATCTGAAACAAAAGATGCATAATATTAACTTCAAGAAAACGTTACAATCTACTCCAACAACATGCGGTTACACTACATTACATGATACGAAACTACAATGTACTAGACTACGATATAAGCTATGAAGTTGGTGGAATGGTCATCACTGTTGTCAATGAAGCCTTCTTCTACAAACAAAGCATGATACTGAGTTCTTCTAGAACTATAGATGTATAGAATTCGCCGAGATCTCCCAAGAGACCTCGGCATCTTTGTTGCCCACAACGGTAGTATCCTCTCCGAACCAGCACACCTAATTTTTTTGATTGCTTCTCCACTTATAGTGTCCAAGGTTTCTTGTTGATCATGTTCAATCTTCGTGCAGATCTTTGTCTGGAATATTTTGTTGTCGATTTTTTCCATCCTTGTTCTAGGGATTTCGTAATTTGATTGTAATCCAGTCTTTCCTTTTCTATTCCGTTGACTCGACTACTTCATTCGCCATCTGCATCCTCAATGTGCTTTCTATAAATTTCAACACGTCAGCGAGTTTCAAGCAATAACCACAGTTTATGCACTTATGCGCACATTTTACCTCTAAAAATTGGATTATTCTAAAACTCTTATCATGCACGTGTTGTTGGTTATCATGTGGGATAAATGTGAATCTAGTCGATTAATTATCCTTTTCATGTTGTTTGCGCATTTACTTTTGAATAAAATGTAAAATTTCGGAAGCTTAAATAGTGCTATTATTTAATGCTATCATAGTGCTTCAAACGCTAACCATTCACCATGATTTTGTTCCCATCCTTTTTGTTGTGGATCTTAGTTGCTCCACTTGCTTTCACCTGCACAATTCTAAATGGCCCAGACCACTTGGACTTGAGCTTTCCAAGAAATAACTCTAGTATTGAATTATACAATAGAACAGTTTGCCCTACCTCGAATGTTTTAGGTAACAACCTTTTATCATGCCACTTCTTTGTTTTATCCTTGTACATCTTGACATTCTCATAAGCAAACTGTCTATGCTCTTCTAGCTTCAATAGCTGCAGCATCCGTGCAGGCCGAGCTTTTGAAATATCTAAATATACTTTTTTTTTTATGGCCCAAAATGCTTTGCGTTCAAACTTCAATGGTAGGTGATAGGATTTTCCAAATGTCATTCTATATGGAGACATACCAAGAGGTGTTTTAAATATGGAGTAGTACGCCTATATTGAATCATCTAACCTAAAAGACCAATCCTTTCTTGAAGGTCCAACAACTTTCTCAAGAATACTCTTAATCTCCTGATTCAATACTTCAACTTGACTATTGGATTAAGGATGGTATGGTGTGGATATGGGGGTTTTTATATTATATTTATACAACGCATTAGTCATAATGCAATTTATTAAATGCGTACCTTTATCACTTACTAATGTTCGTGATGTTTCGAACTGTGTGAAAACCTTCTGATGTAAGAACTTTATTACGGTCTTCACATTGTTGATTGGAGTTGCAATACCCTACCCACTTTGACAAATAATCAACTGCCACTAATATGTATGAAGCACCATGTGAAGGAGGGAAAGGTCCTATGAAATCTATTCCTTAAACATCAAATAATTCAACTTTCTAAATGAACGTTAGGGGCATTTCATTTCGCTTCCCAATATTTCCTCTCCTTTGGTAGCTATCACACGTCATAGCAAAGTGTTACTCATCATTTAATACAGTGGGCCATTAAAGTCTTTATTGAAATACCTTGCAGCGGTTCAAGTTACTCCAAAATGTCTACCGTAAGGAGAAGTATGGCAGTATTTGAGTACGAATATCATTTCATATTTTCCAATGCATTGTCTAATAATCCTATCTGTACATTGTCGATACATGTATGGCTCAATTCATAAATAGAATCTTGACTCATAGAGAAATCTCTTTAGTTGTTACTTTGTCAGATCGGGCGGCAAATGTTGTTGCAAGGTAATTTGCAATGTATGCAATCTAAAGACTTTTTATCTATTTTATTAAGGTGAACCATAAATTGCTACTAGTCTGGGAAGCTATCCCGAATATCAATGCATGTAGCCATCCATGGTCGAGTGCTTCAATCTAGATAGATGGTCTGCCACTAAATTTTCATACCCATTTTTGTCCTTCATTTCTACCTCAAATTGTTGTAATAGTAGGAACCATCTGATCAATTATTGATTCGCATTAGCCTTATTCATTAAATACTGTATGGACGCGTGATTGGTAAAATCAATAACTTTAGATACCACTGAATAAGACTTAAGCTTCTCAAACGTGTAGATAAATACTATGAGTTCTTTTTCAATGGTTGCATAGTTCATATGTGCATCATTCTGATTTTACTCTCATGGTATATTGGGGGTATGAACTTCTCTCCTTTTTGCCCAAGAATTTCTCTCACTGCAAAGTCCTTCGCAACACACATGAGTTCATACGACTTGTTCTAGTCAGGGGATATCATTATTGGTGTTGAGACCGAGGCCTTATGTATCATTTCAAATGCCTTTAAGCAGTGCTTATCAAATATGAAGGCCCGATTCAATTATAGCAGCTCACACATCGACTTCAATTTTTTTTTAAATTCTTTAATAAAGCACCTATAAATTTCCTCTTGTCTGAGGAAACTTCTTATTCCTTTAACATTTCTTGGTGGCTCATGTTTCTCTATGAATTCTACCTTAGCTTTATCCACCTTCATTCCTTGCTTTGAAATTTGATGCCCTAACGCTTTTCCTTCACTTAACATAAAATGACACTTTTCCAAATTCACCGCTAAATGCGTCTCGCATCACTTTAACACTTGTTCAAGATTTTTTTAAACAGCATTCAAATGAGGTACCAAACACAGTGAATTCATCATGAAAACCTCCATGATAGTTTTAATCATGTTTGAAAATATGGCTATCATACCTTTGAAATGTTATAGGTGCATTGCATAAATCGAAGGGTATTCATCTCAACGCAAATACACCATAAGGGCCAGTAAAAATTGTCTTATTTTGATCCTTGAGGTCAATAGTAATCTGGTTATACCAAGAATATCCATCAAAAAAGTAATAATACTTTTGTCCAGCGATGTGATCAAACATTTTATCTATGTAGGCCAATAGAAAATGATCTTTCTTGGTTGCTTTATTCAACTTCTTACAATCTATGTATACCCTCCAACCTTTTAATGTTTGATTCGGAAACCATTCATTCTTTTTATTCTTTACTATTATCATTCTTTCTTTGTTGGCACGCATTGCACTAGACTGGCCCATTGAATATCAGATATGGGATAATAACTCCTATATCCAGCCATTTGATGATTTCTTTCTTCATAACTTCCTTTATCATATGATTCAATCTTCTCGGACGCGTACAACAAATCGTCCAACATCCTCTTCTAGATTTATCTTGTGCATATAAAATGCTGGACTGATCCCTTCTAGGTCATCAAGTGTCCATCCAATTACTTTCTAGTGTTGCCGCAAAAAGTCTAGCAGCAACTCTTTATGCCGTGGAATTAGATTTGACGATATTATAATATGCAAGGTATGTTCCTTTCAAAGGAAAACATATTTAAGGTGTATTGGCAAATGCTTAAGTTCAAGTGTAGAAGGAACTTCAAATGAGTGTTTCAAAGGTGGGCTCCCTCTTCCACTTAAGTCCAACATCTCAATTGATTTACGGTGACACAGTTGCCACACGCTTCCAATTCTTCATTACTTTCTATACCTCTTTCTTAAAAAAGGATGTTTTCCAAGCATTCAGGTTTTTCGTTGTGGATTCCTTCTTGAACTTCTTTAATAATTGTATCCACAATACTAATGAACTAGCATTCTTCTCTGTTTGTAGGGAATTTTATCGAATCATAAATGTTGAATTGAATTTGCTAATCGTTCATCCTCAGCGTGATCGCCTCTTCGTACACATCTACTAAAGTTCTCTCAATTTTTAAAAATAGTCTTCCTAAAACAATGGAGACTTCGTTATCTACATTGTACTCCAAGATTATAAAGTCTGTGGAAAAAGTAAACTTATCCACTTGTACCAAAATATCCTCAATTTTTTCTCCCGGATGAGTGACGAATCTATCTACAAGCTGAAGCGTTACTGTGGTTGGCCTCGCTTCACCAATGCCAAATTTTTTGTAGATTGATAACAACATTAGGTTGATGCTAGCGTCGAGATTGCATAAAGCTCTTCCTAATTGATTTTTTCCTATCCTGACTGGTATAATGAGTGTGTCAGGATCTTCTTCCTTGATTGGGATCTTATTTCTAATTATCGCACTACATTTCTCATTTAAGGTCACGACCTTAAATTCTTCAAATTTACTCTTCTCACTAAGAGCATCTTTAAAAGCATCATAATGTGTGACATTTTTTTTAACGCGTCCACAAACAAAATATTAATGTGAATTTTCTTTAGAATATCTACGAACTTCTTCAAGTGTGTTTCATCATTTTTCTTCTTCGGCCTTTGAGAAAATAAGGGCAATAATGGTTTATATAATGGTAGTAGTTTTTCTATGCTCTTTCTAGAGGATCCATCTCTCCCAATTGTGAGTTCTTCTACCACAAGATCCTTCCTCAATATGTTGGTAACTAGTTTCTTTGGAATGTGAACTATTCCTCTTTCTTCATCGGTAGTCTTTTTTTCCTGCGACACGTTCACCTCAAGATTTGAGGTTTCTTCTTATTGAATATTAGCACTTCTACTTTCCCTCTCTTGGTATTCCTTGATCGTTCTATCATCAGTGAGTGGTTTTCTACTGTACAACTAAATTGCTTGGAATTTCTCTTTCCCGTTTCATTTTGATGTCTTTGTATCTGAAGTCAGCTGTACAAGCAATCTACTTCTCAATTCTAAAGCCAACTAGCCTATTTGCACCTCCAAATTGCGCATAATAGGTTCCTGACTTTGAATCATAGCGTCATTCTTTGTGATGTACTCTTTGAAAAAGCTTTCTAATGATGTTCTAAGAACATGTTGTGGTTGCGCCAGTTTTAAAAAGTTTTGGCTGTACAAATTGCTCAAGCCTTTCGCATTCGAGTTTCTAAAACCTAGAGGTTGGTTCATCCTTTTCTGCCTATATGGGTTGCTAGAATTGTTTCCTTGCCCTCTCCAAGAGAAATTAGAATATTGTTGCCATCTAGGGTTATACGTATTCATGTATGGATTATTTTTTGGCATGGAGTTATGTATGTTCCCAATGTACATAGACGACACAGGGTTATGGGTACAAAATTCGTAAGTGTGGTTCCCTCCACAGTCAACACAATTATTTAATGGTGTCTGGCTGACGACGGACGCATTTTGCACATTTTTTGTGTTCCCCGCTTGAAGATTCTCTATTGTGTTTGCCATGGTCGCGATTTGAGCTTGAATATTGATAGTGCATCCACTTCAAGCTTTCCACTCTTTTCACTGGACTCTTTCTCGAATTTTACCATTGTAGTTATTCATTTCCATAGTTTCTACAATGTCATACGCTTTGTTAAATATTTTATGTAGCAGTGATCCATTCGCAGAAGCATCAAACATTACTTTCTTTGTCAGATCCAGTCCATCGTCGAAGTATTCCATCTAGATAGAATACGATAAATCATCTTAAGGGTACTTCTTGATGAGTACTTTGTTTCTTTATCATGCTTCATCGATAAATTCATCTTCGAATTGCTTGAATCCTACAATCTCCTTCATGAAATCAATATTCTTCATAGGACAAAATTATTTAATGAAGAACTTCTCACTCAATGCATTTCACGTGGCTATAGATCCAAGAGGTAACTTATCTATTCAAGTTTTGGCCCCATCTTTTAAAGAGTATGGGAACGAAGTTAAACACAGGTCATCCGATGAAACATCAAGAATTATAAACGAATTATTAACTCCTAGAAACGATCGTAAATGATAGTGAGGGTCTTCATATTACAATCCATGGAACTGGCTAATAGATTGAAGCATCTGAAACATAAAAGGTTTAAGTTCAAATGACCTTGCTCTCAAAGTAGATCTTACCACACTAGGATTAAACTCGTGTATTCTCGGGTAAGCATATTCTTCTATGGCTTTATCTCTCTCATCCTCAACGCGGACGAGATTAGCTTGTTGTTCACCGCTTTGCACATTCGCAACGTTAGGGTTACGTACATTGTTTAGAAAATTTCCCACATTGAGCCAATCATTTTTTAGGTTGTTACCTGGAGGCTGTGCCATTCTAGCTCTTTTTTCTCGACGTTTACTTCTAAACGTTTTTTCTTGCTCAAGATCTAAGGGAAATTCCTAGCTCATGCATTATTTTCACCTGTATTTAACAATAGCAAAACAATTAAGCTTTTTTAAAATAAAAACTACTCTTAAATATCAACAACTAATTGTAAATAAAAATAATCCCAAGCAACAGTATCAAAAACTTGATGTTGGTTTTATCGTGCTCACTAAACTAATTAATTTAAAATAATTGAAGTCACATTTACTATGCTTCTAAGCATTTAAAACCACATAACACAAGTATATGCAGTCAAGTGATAAGTATAATTTATATTGTTCTCCAAAGGGATTGCGTTTTCCACAAATAGTAGTAATGATTCAAGAGTTAGATGCAATAAAGTAAAGGAAATTGTTGGTTTTTCTATAACGTTCTACACATTCAACAATATAAATAACAGAAACTGACAAAGAGATAATTATGAGAAATAAGGCTCTGATTAAGGTTGTGGGATGCATCTAGCGATTCCTAAGGGTAACTAATTGGTAAGTAGTAAAATCTGCACTTCACTCGGTCTAATGTTTGCTCCCACATTCATTCTTACAGACTCTAACTCCCGCTGTAAGTCAACGAAATTAACATAGTGCACCATGCGCATTAGTGTAATGATTATATCTAACATCTCCTTTAACATGCAAGAGTTTTTGCACAACCTAATGAATATGAGTAGTAGATCTTTAGTTGGTTCCTCTCTTGAGGCAAATGACAAACAAGCTTATGTGGCTGGTCAATCGACACTCGCTAATTAAATTGACTAACATGCTTAATTTTAACAACTCATTTGTACCCTTAGTACATGTTATCTACAACCCCATTTCCTTAACCTTTGTCTATAACATTTAGTTCATCTTCAAATTAGAAAAAACTGTAAATAAAATAAAAGTGAAGGACATTGCAAGAACAATTAAATCTACCAATGAATAACTCGAAGTGCATAAATAGTATGAAACACAAAACTTAATTAAAAAATTCAAAGAACATTTGATGAATATCAATGTCAGGAAGGAAATAGAGTCTAACAACAAAAAGGCAATAAAGTATAAAACTCCTAAGAACTAGACTAAGTATTGAGCTGCGACGGCTATGTCACCAACGACTGAACACGAACGGAGCATCAAACCCTCGTGTCTTCGTCGTCGTGTTACCCACCACTCAAAGTTTGAACTCTTTGCCAAACTCTCTTTTAAGCTTGCAATCATTGTGTATTTATATAGACTGTTAGGGTTTGGAAGTTGCTACCCAAGTTAGTTAAAAAGAGGAAAGATTTTCACTTCAGATGCTTTACAACAAATCCTTGATTTTCAGCGGTTTTGTTTCTGGAATCTGCCCGACTTTGCTTCTCGCGATGCGTACTTCGTCGCTTTGTGGTTTATCATTTCCTCCATTTGCACAATAGTTCACTTTTAACAAGAAAAATAGAACAAAGATTTAGTGAGCACCTGTACTTTTATCTTTTCAATATAAATGGCTTTTACACCCATTTCTACTCCAAAAAACTCGCATTTATTTCTAAATTTCTTTTTCCGGACTCTCAATGCGTACAACATTGCATTTATACGACAAACCTCTAACTTAATGAGATACTAAATCTAAAAATTATTTTATTTATGTCCAATAACTCACAGTTTCATCAAGATGTAAGCTTAAATAACTCTCTTATTGAGAGTTATCAATGGTTGAGCTGACAGTGTTTGGAGACATCGTGGACTTGGCTTAGTTAGAGTCATTCTTATGCTGCATTATATTAATTGAACTTTATTATTATTATCGTTTATTATTGAATAAATGTATTGCAAGGGATCACAAATGGTTTTAAGCATGTTTTATTATTTCACTTATTTTTTAGGCTGGAGTATTGTCTTGCTAATGTAAATAAAAGATGCATGTTTTGGTTTACTTTATGTTTTTTTTTTTTTAAGAAACAACAACATTTTATACGGATGGGGCAGAAACCCTACTCAAAACCAACAAAGAAATATCATCTAATAGGACTTTCTCCAGCTATAGAGGAAACCCATCAGACCATCGCAAAGATAATCCACTCTTATAAGTCCAATGGTCTAAAGTATAAACCACACAATTGTCCTTTCTAGGGATAAAATTCAATTTTACACTGGAATTCAAATTTCAAAATCCCTAATTTCCTTAATTGGAACTCCATATTTCGAATTCAACCACCTTCCATTGTTGGTAGCATCGATTCACAAGCTTAGCTTCTGATTCGATAAAAGCTTATGACAACTTCATCTCTATAACGAGTCGAAATCCTCTGATAATGGCTAACAATTTTGCAGCAAAAGCATCATCTTTAACTGTGAAGGAGAAGGCATCATCACAGAACACGCACATTGGTTTACTTTATGTTTGCATGAATTTATTATTGTGGTTTTGAGACATGCATGAGTAAAGGTCAAAGTTTAGACTTATTTGGAGTTAGGCTTTTACTTTCACCCTTCATAATTACTCATATAACTTTCATCAAACTCGACATCAAACCCTCTAGAAACATTTTGATCACAAATTTCAATCTTTTATTCCTTAATGATGACATTTATCATTATATTTTTTCTTTTTTCTAATTTGCTGATTTTTTTTTAACATTTAACCTAATTTCACAAATATTTTTTTTTTAACTTTACTATCTCAATTTTTTATTTAACTTTATTCCACAAAAATATTTTTCTTTAACTTTATTTTTTTCAAATTTAGATTTTCACTCAAAAGAATTATTTATCAGAAAAACTTATGAGACTAGTCAAATCTATAAAATAATTATAAATACGACCATTTAAAAAAAAAAAAAACAAATGTAGTCATTGGTTTTAATGAGTATTTATCACATACTTTCTTATAATACTAGTTTTAATAAGTATTTATAATACATAATACTGGTATTATTGTGTATTTATAATACAGTATTCAGACGTGTTATTGATTATAGATATAAATATTTTAGAATTTACTTACATTTGTAATTATTTTGTAAGAATGACTCATTTTTCTTATTTAATTTGTAAATTAGTTTACAAATTAAAATTTTAATTATATAGTGATTAAATTACTATTATTCTAATTTTATTGTTATAATGACAAAAAAATTACTTAAATAAGAAAGTTTAAATTTACAAAGATGAATAATTTAGATTTTTTTTTTTCATTTAGTTTAATAATGATCAAAGCTTAAAAAATCAATTAGAAATTAGACATTTAAATAAAATGATCAAAATTAAGAGAATGTATATATATATATATATTCATTCAAACATCAATCCTCCAGCATGGTTTTTAAGAAATTTTCACTTCTAACCCTTTACCTCCAAACAAGGTTTGAGGTTTTCCAACGGCATTTTCTCAAAACTTCAATCTTCAAATAAATTTTTCCATCACTGCTCGTTCTAACATCAATCTTCAAACGTATAATTAATCCCTCCAAACTATTATGAATTTTTTACTTTCCTAACTCTCTCAATAATCTTCTCCAAATTAACAAACATCTTCTAAAATTTTGAGCATACAAAAATATGCCGCTCAATATACCTGCTCATAACGAGTAATGAAAGTTTTGGAATGCTTAAGGTGATAGAGTTCAATCCATGATAGTCGACGGTTTTGGAGTGCTTAAGGTACCTAGGAATTAGTTTCCTACGAATTTCCTTGACATCCAAATATTGTAGGATCAGGTAATATGTCTCGTGACATTAGTCGAAGGTGTGCGCAAATTGGCCTGAAGAGTCACGTATATAAAAATAATAATAAATAAATAAACGAGTAATTTCAAATATGTAATTTTTTTTTTTTAAGAGTATGCTATGATTTTTTCAACATTAATAAAAATAGAAAAAATAAAACATTCCATTTAAACCAATCAAAGAGAGTAATATATTCTTTTTGGAAAATAATCCCCTAAAACTGCCATAGTTGATTTTAAAAAATGGATCAATTGCTGGGTAAATTTCAAAATTAATGTTGATGCAGAAATTAATTCGGAGGATCGTCGAAGCGGGTTTGGGATGGTAACGCGAAATTGGAAGGGGGAGGCCATGGCCTCTTATTATTGTCAGATTCCAGGGATTATAGATTCTGAGATAGCGGAGGTAATGGTAGTACGTAATGGCATGGAGCTTGCGATGGATCTCAGATTTCAAAGAATTGAAATGGAGATGGATGCTTTGCGTATGGTAAATCTTCTCAATGATCAAATGCATCGTCGATCGGAAGTTGGAAGGCTTGTCGAAGAGATCAAAAATTTAGTGAGAAACTTGTCATTCGTGAGCTTTGGGTGGTTTGGACGAGATGCAAATTCTATTGCTAAGATGGGAGCTTTTGAGAATGAAGAACAATTCTAGAGGGAAGAAGTTCTAGAGATGTGCAGAAAAGATTATTTGCACGAGTTGGTGAAGGATTTCCGTCTAAGTGTACGTGACCGGCTTCAACTTTGATTTTCTTTTAATTTCATTTATACTCATAAAAAAAATAAAAATAAATAAAAAAAGGATCAATTGTTGGTCCATGTCATGTTCTTTTTTCTTTTATACTAAAAAAAAAAAGATCAATTGCTGGGCCCATGTCATGTTCTTTCTTCTTTGGGTTTTGATTCAAAAAACATTAATGTCGACATTTATTTCTTGTCCTTCTTCTTTAATTACAATTTTTGTCATATATATTCCACGTTTCTTTTTCTTTTTTAAATTGGTGCAACGTGGATCAATCGTGCACCACCAAAGTAGAAAGTTTTATCTATTCTTTTTATTTTTCTTGCCTTTTCCTACGGTAGGTACGTAGGCTGACAAAATCATTCTCGGGGATTTCTTTTTTCTATTTTGTAAAAAATAAATTTGATGGGGTCAGGTTCTTTAAAAAAAAAAAAAAAATTGATGAGTTCAGGTTGAAAGAGAAAAACTTAGGTTATAATTTCAAAATGAAAAAATAAAAAAAAAAACCTAGGTCATTTCAAATCACGACTATTTTTTATGCTCACAAATAGTTTTTGCGCCATATTTTATTTTTCGTGTAAATTTTTTCCTTACCTCTTTTTATTTAAAATAAATAAAATATGATTCAAATTAAATCATTAAAAAAAATTTGTAAGTGATGCATGATCTTTTCTCATGGAAAAATTGTCTCTATGTTTCCGTTTATAGAAAAAGAAAGGGAAGAGAAATTATAGTTTTTTTTTATTTTTTTTCAAAAAGTGAGCATTATTGAATGTCTGTATGACTTTACAACATTTAAATGAAAATCCATAAAAAAAAGTTGGGGGAAGAGAGATTATAAATACTGATTCTAGGGATTAAACTTGTGACTATAGAATAGAAATGGATTAACACCAAACTAAATAATCAATTGCGCCACCGACCCATTCGATGAGATTTTATTTTACTATATATTAATTGATATGTATTGCACATTTTAAATTAACTTGCTTAAAAATAAGGAAACTTTCTATGGTTGTTAATTAAACTTATTTGAACTGTATCCATTTTTTAATAGAATGTTTTTTCAATTTAATAAACAAAAACATTGATTTCAGGGAAATTACAGTAGATGGACACTTTTTGAAAACTATTTACAATTCTAGTCAAATTATAAGTTATTTGCAAAGATTTTTTTTTTTTTTTTTTTTTTTTTTTGAGAATTATTTGCAAAGATATTTTCTTCTTTTAAATTAAGAAATATATATTTTCAAATAGTACCATTATGCCCCTACGGCATAAGAATTTTTTTTATAAAAAGAAATTCCATTATTAGATTTTTCATTATTAACCAAATTCATTCTAAAAATAGTTATTCGTTTGAAGAATCACTCCAAAATTGTAAATTCTCTCCCAAAAATAATTATTATTCGTGTTTCCCAGAATTAGAAAAACCTTCTCACTCTACCCTTAATCGGAAAACCTCCATTAACGCTGCCGACACGGTAATTCTTCATCAATATCATTCAGAAGAAGAAGAAATGAAGATCGTAAATTAGACAGAAACTTGAGTGCACATCAATTTGAAACTTTATTGCGAATCAATTAGAAACACGGCTTCATTTTGTTATGCTTTATAATTCAATCTCTCTAGGGTGCAATCCAGTCGTTTGTATATTTTTAGTAGTGCTTCAATATCAATGATTTATCGTTAATTACTGTCCCGTTTGATAACCATTTTATTTTTCATTTTTTTTTTTTTGAAATTTAAACCTACAACAACTATCATACTCTATATTCTATTCTACATGAATATCTACATCTTACTTATATTTGTAGAACTTAAACTAAAATTTAGAGATAAAAAAAAAGTAGCTTCCAAAAGTTTATTTTTATTTTTGAAATTTAATTAGGATTCACATACTTAAGAAAGTTAGATACATTATAGAAAAGATGAAGCATATTGTAGGAAGTATGAGTAAAAATAAACTTAAATTTCAAAAATCAAAAACAAAAAAATCAAATGGTTATCAAAACGGGGCCTACGTTTTTTAAATTTCATTATATGTTTCCTCCCAATGAATTGATGGTTTTCTGGGTTTTTGCAGTCGTGCCTTAGTATTTTAGGATGATTGATAACTCTCAAGAATTGAGAGTTAATGGCTAAGTTTAATGGTGTTTCGCTAGAAACTTCGCTACATCATAAAATGAATTCGTTGATTTTGTTCGCTTTAGCATCATAATTGGGCGAAATGCAAAATCCTATAGTTTTCTGTTTAGGATAATATTTTAGAGGTTTGCTAGAGCAAAAGTGCATGAATGTGTGAATTTCAAGTGTGAATTCTATGAACTTAAGTATTTCGATTTCGCTGCAGCATTCCTATGGAGCGAAATGTGAAGATGCTAAAAGTTTCACTAGAGCGAAATGATTTCCAACGGGATGGGCTCTCGGGAAAATATCTAAAGTAAAAGACGGGTGTCAAAGATCCGAGAAAAGCCTTTCAATCGCAGTCGTTGCTCTCCGACCACTCTGGCAAAAAGGACATGTACGTGAGTTCGTGGAGTAGGCTGGCAACGAAATGGAGCAGAGAATGTCAGAAGTGGTCTAGATAGGACAAGAGATCGTGGAGCAGAGAGTGTCAGAGCCTTGTCACTGGAGCAAGCAATATAAATAGCAACCCTTCGTTTTCGTTGAAGCCCGTCCTCCATTTTCTGGAGAGGACACCATTAAAGCTTTCATTTCCGGACAAATTTCCTTAGCATTAGTTCGTAGCTTAGTTTAGTCATTTTAGCTTTCCTTTCCAGTTGTTAAGTAGTTTTGCTTTAGCATAGTCGTAGTTAGCCGGAGTTGCAGAGCATAGCCAGAGCTAACTTCAGAGTTGCTGCTTTAGTGATTCCAACCAGACTTCTTCTAAACTTTGTTTCTCATTTTCCTATATTTGCTTTGTTTTTGCTTTAGCATAGTTTTTGTAAGCAAACGTTGTTATTTTGTTTTTTGATGAAGGTTTATTACTTTGCTTAATTGGAATCTATTTATCATCACGAGTAGCTAAGTCTTTAATCGGAAGGAAGTAGGCGAGTAGGAGTATTTCGCTTAAGCAAAGAGGTAGCGATATGTCAAACTATTAATGCATGTTGTGTTAAACTTGAAATACATTCCGTCTGACAAACCGTTTGTATATCTTTATTTCGCTTTCGAGAGAAAAGGAATAGAGCGAATTTGCATGCATAACATTAGGATTTCTAAGTTCTGCTTGCTAATCAAAGAACACTTAGAGATAAGGTTCGTCTAATACTTATCGCTTAGTTAATTGTTGTTTGAGTTCAAGAGAACCTGACTAGGAGCTCGAGAAAGCTAAGAGTAGTCCATCAGTAGTTCGCTTCTTAGCACAACCCCACTTCGCTCTAGCATAACACTCTGAAAAGTCCTAGTCTCTTTTCGATGCCTTTAAGCTGATTAAAGTTAGTTATCATTCTTAACATCTTACTTATTTAGTCATTTGAGCATTGCAGTTATTTAGCTTTAGCAAAGATAGTTTAGTTCCATCACAACAATTTTTCCCGTTACCATGACTTTCTAAACATCATTTAAGCATATTGTTAATCACTAATCCATTTAGAGATGAATTTTACTTTCAATAAAACTTGCTACAATAGGGCTGCCTATACTTGCGCAACCTAGGAAATTCACACACACATAACATCTCGAGCTTGAGTTGCGCTCCAACGAAACTAGAGCATTCTACGTCATACCATATTTGCTTACCACATTTTTACATCATATTATAATTGCATTATTTGTTCGAAGATGTACCGTTTTATCAATATAGTATTTATTATAAATATATATTTTTAATAATACACCTTAGGAGTTTTACAATGTTCATACGGAAAATTATAATGGATAACTTATTAATACAAAATAATTACAAATGCAATAAAATGTGAAAATATTTGTATCCATAATCATAAATACAGTTCAATACTGTATTAATAATACTTAATAACAGAGTATTATTTAGAGAAAGTTTTAAAAGAAAATTAGCAATTATAGTCGTATGTAATAATAATACATAGTTCATTAATACTGTGTAATACACTACTTTGTACAAAAAAAAAAAAAAAAAAAAAAAGAAATTAATTATAAAAAAAAAAAAAATTTAAAAAAAAGGAAAGAGAAAGAAAGCAAGCTTCCAATGGAAGCTTGCCATAAAAAAAATGGATAAATATCTCTTCTTCTTTTTTTTTTTCACAAATGTGTGGCTTCAATGAAGCCACACTTCCTAAAACAAAAAAAAAAATAATAAAAATAACAATTAATTAACTTTTAGATAAATAAAAATAAATAAAGTTGGATTTTTTTAGAAAAGAAAAAGGAAGAGAAAGAACAAACCCCCACTTTTGATGAACTTAGAGTGAAAAAGAAAAGATGTGAGAGAGAGGGAGCTTGAAGAAGACATTTGAAGGCAAATCAATGGAGTTTCTTGAAAGATTATCATAGATTGGTGATCATTGTGGATGGGT
>JBBMKA010047047.1:0-20192 GCA_037833695.1 Sechiopsis laciniata
TATATATATGGTCAAAAAGAGAAAGATAAATGTAACCCTAATAAAAAATAAAATTTCAATCATGGGATAAAAGTCTCCTCACTTTACCAAATTGAAAGGTTTTTTCTTTTTTAATGTAATTCAAGGTAAAATTTCATTCGTTACTTTTTCTTTTTTATCACATAGAATAGCTCAATTTATTAATGAAGAATTTTGAAATACTTAAAGTAAATGAATTTAATTCAGGTAGTCAACCACATAAAAATTAATTTCCTACAAATTTAAGAAAAAAAAAAATTTAGGAAATTGATTCTTTACCTTACACATATGAATTTAATATATACATTTATACAGCTACGTGTCATTGTTTACTGACAGGGTTACGGATGGACCGATTTCCAGTGACAGAATAAATTAATAATAGTGAAGACTAATAAAATTTAAACCAAAATAATAATAATAATAATAATAAGGACAGAGATTGAAAGGGATTGCTAAAAATAAATAAATAGAAAGTGAGTTTGAAATGGGGATGATGATTCATGATTCAATGAATATACATACATGTAAATAGAGTTGATAAATGTTATATGTATAGAATTTAAAAAGGATGGGGAAATTGAAAGTGATGTGTGAGATATTAAATATTAGGTGTGGAGTTGTTAGAATTGTACAGCTATAATGGCCCTAAACTAGAAGCTTCCCATATCAAATATAGTAAATGTAGGATTATAATTAGATAAGATTTTGTGGGGGAATATTGTTTTTAAGAAGATAACTTTTTTTTTTTTTAATTTTTATATAAATCTTATCATTTTTAACATTTTAAATTTTTATTGACCATTAATCCATGATAGTTTATTATTATGTATGTTTTCTAACTCATCTTACATTCACTTTGATTATAAAATTATTGGATGAAGTTTTAGAATTCACTTTATTTATAGTCTATATGTTATTTTTTTAGTGAACTCTTTTTAAAAAGAATATTCATAATATTTTACTTTTTTTAGTATAAGTAGAGGAAGGAGGACTATACCTTACAAAAAATACTACTACTTTTAAATAAATGAGGGTTAAATATTGATTATCGAGATTGAATCCGTAACTATGGTGTTAAATTGGATTACCAGCAAATAATGAAATCATCAGCTACCGACCTTTTCGGTAGGTTATATTATTTAATAATTATATGAAAATTTAGTTTCGGACATTGTATACATTAATAATACAATTGTGTTTTGTGAAACTGTTTGGGTCAGCTCGTGCGCAACTTGAAATTGGTCTTTGACCAATTGAACCTCGGTTAAGTATACTAGAGATATAAATTTAAAAATAATTTAAGCTCCAGACATTAAGACGAAAAAGTCAAACATTAAGCTGGAAAATCAAATATTAAATTCTTTTTTATATCTAAGTCTCAATCATTTGAATTATGTTTAGATTGATTAATTTAGGAAAATTGTATTAGATAATTTATTTTAACAAAATAATAATAAATTTAGTCAAATTTGAAAATATTTGCATTCATAGTAAAAAATATGGTATTATTAATATTTATTATACAATATATTATTTTATTATCAATACAATATTTTGTATTATTAATAGATTATTATGTATTATTAATACAATATTTTGTATTATTAATAGATTATTATGTATTATTAGTACAATATTATATGTTATTAATACAGTATTGTGTATTAATATAATATTATTATTAATAATACCGTATAATTATTAATATTTATGACTATGATTGTTTTTTTTACCTAATATTGTAAATACTTTTCCAATTTAGCATATTTCTAAAAAAATCAATTAATTTATTGATTATAAATATGTTATTGAATAAAGAATAATCAATATTTTTAATTCTACAACAATTAGTATTAGAAAATTTAAATTTATAACTTTTTTATCATTATATATATAAATATTTATTGAGTTACTATTTTTGCTATCGTTTAAATAATAATTATTGATTAATGTTTATAAAAAATCAATTTAAATATCAATTAACTATAATTTTCACGGTGTTAAGAAATTATAATTGCCACCTTTAAATAATTATTAGTGCTCAATTTCTACACAACCCCATTATTAAAATATATTTTTAGTTTTATAGATTAAATTATGAGTTACAATTAGGGTTTTAAACATTGTCTACAACAAAAGCCCAAGTAAAATAATAATAATAATAATAATAATAAAAGAATTAATACTTTTTCAAAGGAAAAAAACATTTAATGTGATATACACCGATTATGCGTATGGCGAAAGAGAAGGGCGTGGTCCCAATCCAATCCAAGTCTTTGTCTTAATGGAAAACGTAGTCAATTTCACTGGCACTGAATTCATTGCTTTAATTTTTATTTAAAAAATAACAATAAGTAAATGAAAAGGTTGAATTTATTATCCATATCCTCAACTTTGAAAAATTGATCACATCCCAAATGAGAGGTCTCGATTTTAATAAATCATTGGAGAATGACACTAATGTGTAACCAATAATTTTAAAATCGAAAAAGTTGACGGTCGGATGATTTTAGTGTTTGATAACTTCGATTTTAAAATTTTATACGTAACTCTTATTTATTTGAGAACAATAATACTCTCTGTCTAAAATTTATGTCTCTCATTTACAACCACACTCTCACATATTTGTTGAATTAAAAAAAGTCACATTTTATTTTTATTTATATTAAAAATATTTGTTATTTACTTTAACGATCATATTAATAATATTTTGTCAATACTTTTTGTGTACATCACAAATATTAATGAACGGAGTTTTTTAATCATTCTATTATTCAATTGATTAAAACATATATTATTGATTAAAAGGTTAATTTCTTTTGTAATACAATTCCTTTTCTTCCATGCGACAAATATTTAGTACCTCTCTATCACTCCTCCCACCTAACTTCTTTCATTCTCATCCGTCTCTCTCCTGCACACTGTATATTATATTATCGAAAAATAATTAATTTATAAGTTAAATTAAGATTTTGGGTTGAGTTTTTTCTTTCTATTTTGTATATGTGGTTTTTCAGTATAAACTGAGAAAGGGTGATCATGGTATTAAATATTTAACTAATCAAAGTGACTGCTAATAATTGACTCGTGACCTCTTAAATATTTATCAAAGTCAACAAAGTTAATGACATGGACCCTCGCTTAAAATAAAAAATATTCAAATTCAAACATTCCTAAATATTATTATTAGACTAAAAAAAATATTTGAAAATTTAATTACCTAATTTATTCTATTTTCGTTCATCTAAAACATTATAAGAATAAGAATAATTATTATTCTTTTTATCTCAAAACGTCGTAACAATATGTTTAATTTGATATTCACAATTGTTATACACACACATGTAATATAATATCGAATATTAGCCTGTTGCGTCCCTGGTCACGTCTAAAGAAAATGTGGTAGGTAAAAAGCTTAATGTCTAATAATAATGGGAATGTTTTTTTTATTATTATTATCATTGTGATCGAGACTTTTTAAATCACATAAAATATACATTTTTTCTTTGTATCACATCAAATATAGATTTTTTTATAGATACAGTTGAATTATTATAATTATTATTGTTATTATTATATATTTTTTTAGAAGACAATTGACTCATTTATGTGTATTATTTTACACGTAGATTAATTATTTTCATCAATGAAATGAGATGCTCTGTGTATATTTTATTCGATATGATAGAATAATGTATGGGATAAGATTCAAAATTTATATTTTAAAAAAACTGTCATTCAAGGCTTTGTTGTACAAGATCTAATAATTTCGTAGTTTTATTTAAAAATAAATAAATAAAATTTAGTTCTATCGTGTAAAATAATTGAATAAATAAATTATGCTACTAATTTAAAACAAAATGAAACATAATAAGGATACTTTAATATTTTTGTCAAAGCTAGAAAACTAAGTAAATTATAGTCCGCAAAATAATTATAATTTGATAAGTGAAACCATTCAAATTCTCATTGAGAATTTATAATTATATTCACAGTTTCATTTTAAATTGAGTGAAAACCTAGCTACAATAATTTTTTCTTCCAAATATACTTTAAATTAGCAATAAAAATGATTGCGTAATCATTCTCAAGCAGAGAAAAATATAGAGGAAGAAAAGATGAGATATCACCCATATGAAAGAGTACCTAGTTGATATCCATATTTGATTTTATCAATTTTTAATTAAAATATTTCATAAATCTCTACACTTAAA
This sequence comes from Sechiopsis laciniata, assembly GCA_037833695.1. Taxonomy (NCBI): domain Eukaryota; kingdom Viridiplantae; phylum Streptophyta; class Magnoliopsida; order Cucurbitales; family Cucurbitaceae; genus Sechiopsis; species Sechiopsis laciniata. The sequence continues at coordinate 4,236 of JBBMKA010047047.1, forward strand.
TAAGTCTTACACATGTACGAGAATTATGTATTATTTTAAAACAGAATTCTAATAGAGAGACTAAAATCTTATTTAATTCAATAATCAATTGAGAGTTTTAATTTATATACTCAAAGCAGTGTAGAGATATAAACTAATTGTATTTTTTTCTCCCAATATCTTATAATAAACTAAGATATAATTTTTTATTTCAAAAAAAAAAAAAAACTAAGATATAATTTCTTATTTCAAAAAAAAAAAAAAAAAAGATATAATTTTTTCGACCAATTGAAATGTGTTTTTGCATAGTTTTAAAAAAAGGTTTAATTCATAAGATCCATGTGACATTAAACTCATGCTTCTAGCTTAGGTTACTATTAATTACTTTTGGAGTATGGATTCACATGCCTCTTCATTCTCTAGCTTTCAATTATTTAAACCATTCAATCTCTTCTTTATTATAAATTCAAATGATTGGTCATGATCCTTACCCAAATGCTTGGTCACAATCTTCGTAAATTTGATGATGCCAACGAAATAAATTGAAATTGTCAACATCATCTAGCTTGACCAAAAATAATTGTTGCCCATTTTGTAGCTATAGCTATATTGAGAGAATAACGACCGTCATGAATAAGAAGTAGAAAATCATTTTGGAATGACCTAGTAGGTAGTCGGTCTTGTAAAATTGAAAGGTGTTGGTTTAAATCTCATGATGACAATCTACCTAGCAATTAATTTTATACTAATTTTTTTGATATCCAAATGTATTGTAATATTAAATTGGTATATATTGTGACATTAGTTGAGATACGAACAAACTGAACTGAACAACCACAAATATATATATATACTAGAAATTTCCTACATTTATAAGTATTTTTTCTTCGTGTACATAATAATATTTAAAATTGGATATTTAAAATTACAATCTCAAAATAAAAAAATGGTTAAACTAAGTCTGCTTTTGGCACATTCATCAGTATTAATGCCAATTCTATTCTACTAATTTGATATAATTTTCAAATTTTTTACAAATTTGAAAATACAATTGCATAATGTATATAAGCAGATGGCTTCGTCTTATTTTTCATTTGTTTATATTAATTGATATAATTAAATTTACTTTTGATTATTGGTTTAACAAAATTCTAAATTTAATTATAGCTATAAAGTTCTTTTTTCCCACTTAGACAAACTATGCATTAACAAAATAAATGCACTACTTATTTCATACCTACACGCAGAACACGATTTAATATTAAATTATAAGATTCTAACCCAATTTAAATAGATCTTATCTTAAAAATTTTAAAAAGAAAAGAAGAAAATACCGATTTAACATAAATCTTATCTTACAAGACAACTCCCAATTTAATCCCCCATTCTAATTCCATCCATCCTTACCATCCAAAACAACTCCCTAAAACTACGCAGTTCTTTATTAAAAAAAGGAAAAGGAAAATAGAAATTCTCTTCTCATTCCTCCCACTTCTTTAATTGGAATAATAGCAAATTATATCACTCTCTCTCAAAAAAGGAAAAAAAAAAAAAAAAAACCCGAAATACTAATTTAGTTATATACTTCAGTTGTTTCATCTACATGTTATATTTTTAAACGTTCAATTTTAATTCATATAGTTTATTTGAATTTGGTTCAATAATAATAATAATAAATTTAATTTAAAAAAAAAAAAACAATATAAATATATTTCTAAAATGTACTGAAAGAAATGTATTCGAAAAGTAGTTTTAAAAAGAAACAAAAACTAACAAGAAATCTATCTTACTCTTACTACCAATTTTAAATTTTATTGATCATAGTATGTAAACTATTCTTTATAGTTCAATCACAATTCAATTTTGCTGACATCTAAATGTTATAGTGTCAGTTATTATGTCCCATAATATTAATAGAGATGCATACAAACTGTCCCGAACAGTTACGGATATATAAAATAATAATAATAATAATTTTTTTGGTAGTATATAAGCTAAAATTAAACAATCGAAAGTGCATTAATAATTGAAATTAACACAAATCACCCTTCAACTAAAAAGTTTGTAATAGTCATGCCTATGAACTTTAAATTTGAAAATTTTTGAACTTTATTAAATTCATCAATCACATCTTTAAAATTTAATTTTGATTAATGAATCTTTTTTTTTTTTTGACGGAATTTTGATTAATGAATCTCTAAACTTTGTAAAATGTTTGCGATCAATTTTTTATTACTTGGATTCGTTGTAACGCTGAACTGAAGTCAATGATATGATTAATTAAAAGCTTAAAAGTTCAATTTATATTTTACCAAAGAGAACCATAAATCCGAAGAGAATCATAAATTTACATCACGTAATTTCGCAAACTAGGCCAAACAACCAGCCAAAATAAAAATAAATAAATATTATTATAAAAGTTTAAAAATTATTAAATGAGTAAATAAAGTATTATTAAAAAAAAAAAAAATTGACTTGGTTTGATTTTTTGTTATTTATTTTTACATGTTTTTTTTATGGTGTTTTATTTTTTGTTTGGTGGAGAAGTTATAAATGAACATTTACCCTTTGTCTTAAAAAAATTGTATCCAAACAAATTATTATAATAATACTCATTTCTAGCACTTAAAATAACTATTCATTTCAAAACTATTCATTTATATAATCTTTCTATAAAATACATATCAAAATGAGCTATCGATGATAACTTCTTTACAAAAACTCATATCTAAATAAGCTATTATCGACAACTTCTCCACAAAAAAATTACATTTAAGTGTATTATGAAAACGACAATCAACAACTGATGCAAAGATAAAAAAAAAACATAAAAGAATAAGAAAACAATACAGAAATTTACGTGGTTCATTAACGTTGTGTTAGTTAGTCCACGGGCAGAGAGAGGGCGAAGTTTTATTAAGGAGAGCAGAATACAGAATTACAGAATGAACATACACAATGTCATAATCGGTTAGAGTTTAATTCGAGTTTATATATGTACTCTCATTAAACTCTATTATAGAATGCGTAAGCATAAAACAGAATGCGGAAGAGCTTACGCTGCGGAGTGCGAATATAGGATGCGCTAGACGAATGCAGATTATATTGATACAATACGAGATGCATTTGTTGCAATGCGAAAAGTGTTTATGCAACGAGGGCGTTGCCCCCGCACCTTCACTCGTTGACCGGGCAACAAGATCTCCAACTACTAATCACATGACAATAATGCGTTAAAGGCATATTTCAACAAAGCGAACTATTATTACTCGTCGAATTTCTAATCAATCGAATTAACTGTACATTCTAATCAATCGAAATAACTACTCATGCAACTACCGATCCAAATGCTCGTAAGTATATGTTAATAGCTCACATGTGAAGTGGGTCCACTCCATCCAACGCTAATCCGACGTACTTTAACACTTTCCTTTTCTCTCTTGCGTCATTCCCATTTTGACTTTATTTTCTATATAATACCAACAACCATTCCAAAGATAAGAGCACCATAACAAAATAATAAAAAATATTTATAATCTTTTCTTTTATTGCGATGGAGAGATCCGTAATTTCCAGCTGGATGGCGGCGGTTGCGGTGGCGGTGGTGGCGGTGTTAGTCCATTTGTGGTATTGGGCGTGGAGGAGCACGGCGGAGGTGAGGAGGAAGCTGGCGGAGCAGGGAGTGACCGGGCCGCCTCCGTCTCCTCTGTACGGAAACTTGCCGGAGATGCAGAAAATCCAGTTGGAGGCGGCGGCCGTCGCTTCTCCACCGTATCAACCGTCCGCGATTGTTGCTCACGATTATACCTCCACTCTCTTCCCTTATTTCGTCAAGTGGAGGAAACAATACGGTATTTCTTTCTCTTTTTTTTTTTTTTTTTTTGTCTCGGTTAAATTCATTTAAATATAATCTCTACCTTATTAATTGAAAAATTATAATCAGCAAATTTGACACTGTTTGATATGAATCAGAGAAATAGTACAAAGAATGCGAGCTTGGCTCAAATATATGAACCTCCAAGTAAAGAGGTTATTAGTCTAATTCTTCAACCTTTACATATCATTTGAATTTATAAAAAAGAAAATTATAAAGTGGTTTTGCATTTATAACAAATAATTATTTAAAGATTAACGTTTTTGTTAAATATATCTTTTTTAAAAAAAGATTTTTTTGAAAAAAAATATATACCTTCAACAATTGACTTCGGTGTAGTTTTTGAATTAATTTTTTTAAGGGATCACTTAGTTATGTCTATGAATTGCTATTAAGAATATAATTTGGCAGTTATTATTATTATTGTTATTGTTTTTTATTAAAAAAAAAAACTTAATACGATTGTTTAGTTATAAACCTATACTTTAAACTTCGTAACTCTTAGCCAAATAGTTAATTACTAAGTCTATACTTTAATTTTGCAATACTCCTACGACTTAGTAATTAAGATATTATAAGTTGAAATATTTTGAATTGTATATTTTTTATAAGAACCACAATTCAATATTAAGGTTGTATTTCTAAATTAAGAGACAATTAATTTGGTTAAAAAACAAAAGAGGTAATAAATTTAAATTTATTGTTGAATTAAATAAAATAATATTTACTGGTATAGATTTTTTTTACTTCAACAAGAATTGCGTTGAGAAATTTTATCCATGAATTTTTAATCATAAATTGCATAGTAAATTTATCTATATTTAAAAGGAATGTATTATGTTTATATCTATCGAGAACCTGCTGATTTATTATTATTTTTAAGAAGTTAATGTTTTTAACTCTTGATTTAAAGAGATGTTACGTTAGAAGTGGGGCGGGGAGCTTCGAAAAATGTGAAAGTCATCTCACTTGGTCAAAACTTTTATTTAATATAAGAACCAGTTATTTAAAAAAAAAAAAAAAAAAAAAAAAATCACTTATTTTATATGTACTTTTATTTAACAATATTATAATTATATGGGTGGAGATTCTGATCTATTATCCCTTGGCTCATGACCTGGTTCGCTCTGACTATTAGTTATTACCCTCACTCATTATTCTTACTTTATTGCGATTATTATTATTTTTATTTCTCTTAAAAATAGAAATATATATGCCTAGAATTCATAAAACAATTATATATATAGTTTTCATGAATAGTTTTAAAATTCAATTCAATTATTCTTCAACTTTAAACACACGGCTCAGCCCTCTCCACAAAACAGTGAATACCATGGAAATCCTTTTATATATATTCAAGGTAACTTCTACCCATCACTATTTGAAAAAAATTAATTCTTGAATAAGCAAATACTATAATTGAATTCATCATATTTTTTTCCCAAATCCCTCCATGATAATTATCCACAAAAAATTATATAATTTTTTTTACTTGTATATTAAAAATCAACTCCGTCTACTGTTTTTTAAAATAAAATAAAAAATTAAATTACAAAACAACTATTTAATAATTGCATTCAAATAATAACCGTGATAATAGGTGTACAGTTTTACTGTTCAATGTAGGAGAGAGAAATATAATTATATCAATATATCATTATGATATAATACATAATTAAAATATTATCTTGATCTATCTTTTTTAAAATGTCTAATTTTAGTACATATTTATTTTATATATAAAAAATTAATTCCATGATGAAAAGTTTGAAGTAAAAATTGGTTTAACAATAATAATCTTAATATAAAAGATCACATTTTCTAAAACTAACCATGGTATAATATTAGAAAAATTGTATTAAATGAACTATGTTTACAAGTTAATTATAAATGTAGATAAATTATAAAATATTTACATTCATAGATGTTAATACATTTATACTGTATTTTAAAAAAAAAAGCAACAATACAAATTAGTATCCATAAATATATTTGATAAATTTTTTTAACTTATTTTTATAGATTTAAGTAGTCTTCATAAGTTTTCCGTAATATTATTATAGTTAAGAGTAGAGTTTAATAATAAAAAAACTTATCAGATTAGTCGAATGAAGAAAATAATCACGTATTAATGTTGAATAAGGCCTTCATTACCATTTTAGTTGATAATAAAGGAATGGGCCATGAGAGAGTAAATAAAGGCCCAATAATGTATTTGCAGGCCCATTATACACGTACTCGACAGGGAGGAGGCAGCATCTGTACGCGAACAGAGTGGACGTGGTGAAGGACTTGAGCCTCACCAACAATTTGCAATTGGGGAAGCCCAATTTCATCTCCAAGAAGCTGGCCCCGATCCTAGGGCACAGCATAATCCGATCAAACGGCGCCGTATGGGCGATGCAGCGGAAGATAATCGCGCCGGAGTTTTTCATGGATCGGGTCCGGGCGATGACGGCGCTCATGGCGGAGGCGGCCGCGGCGCTGGTGCAGAAGTGGGAGGGGAGGATTGGAGCGGCGGCGACGGCGACGGCGGAGTTTGAGGTGGATGAGGATCTGAGAGGATTCTCGGCGGATGCGATTTCTAGGGCTTGCTTTGGGAGCTCGTATGAGAAGGGGAAGCATATCTTTTCGAAGCTTAGGGATCTACAGAAGTTGGTTACTGAGGCCCAGTTTTTGTTTGGCTACACTTCTTTCAGGTCACCTTTTTCGACTTTATTCTATTATTTATAAACAAAATTATAACTAATTTTAATATGAGAAATATTTACATAATACCCGGACATGATATATAAAATAATGTCTACCTATGTGGTCCAATGTAGGCTACAATCTATTTTTGTTTATTTTATTTTTTTTATCATTTAAATTTAAAATCAAATAGATTGTGGTTCATATTGAGCCACGTAGGTGGACATTATTTTATATATAATACCTGGACATAATATAGAAAATTTGTAATAGATAGTAAATTATAAAATCAATTTTTTATTTATATAACTTTTAAAAAATATTTCTTACTTAATAAAGAAAAAATTTTAAGTTATTGAAATCTTTCAATTTTAGATTGATTTTGACATGTATAAATTTCTTTTTTCATAAGTAACAAAAAAATTTATATAATGAAAATTGATTCAATTACATTAAATTAATAGTTATAAAATTAATAAGTTTCAATAATTGAAATTGATAAACTTCAATCGATCTAAAACTTATATACTTCAATCAAATTAAATATTTCATATTTAAATATGTATAAAATATTTTAAAGAGTCTATATAATTAAAATAAAGATGCTATAATTTACTTCTACAAAAAATAAGTTAATGAATTCCAAAAAATATATATTAAGAATTAAATAATTTATAAGATTACCAATTTTTTATTCTATAGGACAAGTTAGGTCAAATTTTTATTTTCTATTTTTAACTTAAACAAGTCATCTCAGAACTACTTTAGAAAGTCAACAAGAAATTAAGTCAATCAATATATGATTTGAATCTCTTATCCTTCATGATTATTGAACCAATAAAACCCTGATTTTTTAAGTTTTGTTTTTCCAATACAAATCTAAAAATTGAGCCTTTTTCTTTTGACTAAGCATTTTTTTTTATGAGCAAAATTTACCTACTTGTTGGTAAGTGTAGTGTTTATACTTACCAACACATGAGCCACATATCTGATGAAAGAGAAAGAAAAATATTTTTAAATATGTTATATCAATTTTTTCATCAAATATTTTTCTTTCTCTTGATAAAAAAGAGAAAGAAAAATATGTGGTTCATATATTGGTAAGTATGAACATCATACTTACCAACAAGTATGTAAGTTTTGCTCTTTTTTTATTCATCACTGTATTTAGGTATCAAAAAAATATGGAAGACATTATAATTATTGACTAATTAACATAAATCAAACTTATAATCTTTTGACATTTCAAGACTCCCCTCAACTAACTTATGATTCTTGATCCTTTCAAAAAAAAAAAACTTATGATTCTTTCTACCTAAACTTAGAAAGCATAATTTTGTTTTAACAATATTTGCCTATATTGAATAAAATTCCTTTATTTTATGCTCTTGATGTGACATTTTTAGTGGTCTATTTATGGTATTTAATAGCCGTAGATCCACTATATTTTTTAATCACTAAAATAAGTCAAATGTTGACAATAAAAAGTAAAGAAAATTTATGGACATCTGGATCTTAAGTTTATTAATGCTTTGATGATTGAGTATTGAATTGATGGTGTGAGCTTTTACTTACTTTTTGATGTGCCGTATTTTTATTGCTTACAAGATTCTCTATTTAATACAATAGAATTTGACTAATACAAATGAATTATTTAAGAAAGTTGTAGGCTAATATTATTTGTTTGAGTTGACATAAACATTAATAAATACTTTGTATTAATTTCATGAACAGCGAAAGATTTTTTCAACAAAGCAAACATAGAAGAATAAAAAAGCTGGAAAAGGAGATAGAGTTATTAATATGGGAAACAGTTCAACAGAGGCAAAAAGAATGTTCCAAAACGACGTCGTTGGAGAAGGATCTATTGCAGCTGATAATGGAGGCTGCTATGAATGACCCAAGTGTAGGAGCTTGCAGTGAGTCCTCTAAGAAGTTCATTGTTGACAACTGCAAGAGCATCTACTTCGCCGGCCACGAGACCACCGCCCTCACTGCCACCTGGTGCTTGATGCTCCTCGCCCTCCACCCCGAATGGCAAGATCGAATTCGGTCTGACTTCGCTCAGGCTTGCCCTGATGGTCGCCTCGACACCAATGCCATCTCTCAACTCAAATCGGTAACACCTCTATCTCTAGATCTGAAATGAACTATATTGTGTAGTAGTCATGTTTTTCTTAGTACAACAACAATATTTGATGGTTGGAGAATTCAAATCTATGACTTCTAAATCGAAGATACATGTCAATTACTGCTGAGCTAAGCTCCTTTTAACTGTCTAATAGCCACTTTAAACCATATAGTTACATAATTAATCGAAATCTTCTTGACATAAACAAAATTGTTACACATTATAAACTATGATCAAAAGACAAAACACTATATCTTACAATTCAAAACTAAATTGAAGTATAGATGCCAAATTTTTTTTCTAAACCTTAGCTTGAAACAACCATTGGGTGCAGGTGAGTATGGTGGTCAATGAAACGTTGCGGTTGTACCCACCGGCATCATTTGTAGCAAGGGAGGCATTTGCCAATACACGGTTAGGGAACGTCGTGGTTCCAAAGGGCGTATGCATATGGACTCTGATTCCAACTCTGCATAGAGAAGTTGAAATATGGGGAGAGAATGCGAACGAGTTCAAGCCAGAGCGATTTGCGAACGGCATAGCCAAGGCTTGCAAGTTCCCTCAGGCGTACTTGCCATTCGGGGCCGGCCCTCGACTATGCATAGGGAAAAACTTTGCATTGGTTGAGCTGAAGATCATTGTTTCTCTTGTAGTTTCGAAGTTTAAATTCTCACTGTCTCCTGAGTATCGCCATTGTCCTTCTTATAGAATGCTTGTGGAGCCTGCCAATGGTGTGAAGATTGTTTTCCAAAGAGTTTGAATTAGGGTTTGTTGGTACTGTGCTTTGGTTTTCTTGTAAATGAGGTTAATTAGTTTATATTTCTGTTGCGGATAGTTCGAGGTGTGGTTCGAGTTAAGAAGTCGAAGTGGCGTGTTAATCAAATGTGTCTGTTTATCATATGGTACAAGTTTCTTAGTTATACAAGCTACACAAATAATTATAGAAACGTACTTTTGAAAGAAATATTTTTATGCATATTTTTTTTTGTTACGTATAGATAAGTTTTTGCTGATATGGTAACTTCTTAGTATAGCAACTAAACTCATCAACCGTTTAAATTGATAATTAGAATAAATTAAATTATGTCGATCCATTTTTCATTGGCTTGAAAATTTGAAAATGCTCAACAAATAAAATGGAGATTAATTGAGAATATTTTGACCATAATCATAAATCAATTAAAAAAAAAAAAAAACAAACAAACAAAGTGCTCATACCGATGTTTGATAAGAAAATTCAAAAAAATGATTTCATATGTAAGTTGGCCACATGATTTGAACTTATAATTTTTTTTATCATCGAAAATATTTTTTATAGTAGACCAATCCATCCAAAAACTAGTACATGTAACAAGATTTTTTTTGTTAAATGATTAGATTTCATCATATTTGATAAAGAAATGGGATTTTATTAATTCATCTTCTGTTTGGACATCTAACTCGTCACAATGAGTGCAAAGCATTAAAATAATACTGATCCAGTTTAGAATTAGACAACATCTTTAACCTCATCTGGATGTTTTGTTTTTCCTTTTCTTCCTCTCTTCTTTCCCTCCCTTTTTCTTCGTTCTTTTTTTTTCCCCCTATTTCCATTCGAAAAATGATTTCTTTCTGTGTTGAGCTGATCGAGCTGTTATGGTCAAGAACTGGGTCCGAAGTTGTCGGAACGAATCGTTGTCTAAAAAATCTGGAAGAGTAAGCTGGTTGACCCATCGCCAAATGTTCGAAGTTCTGCAGGCTTTACCAATGCCCGGCAAAGAGGGCAAGTTCTTTCTCTTTCAAACCTGAAAACAAAAGTACTTCAACCATTAATAGAAGTGCAGTAACATTTCTAACCGCGGAAGCCTGAAACCTATTCCTAAATGTGTAGTTGCCATTGCACGCACTATGCCTAAAGGGTTATGTCCAGTCCGAAAAATCATGTCATTGCGAGTCCAGATTCAAGGGGTTCTTTCTTCTTCTTTTTTTCTCTTGTCTCGGGACGTATGTGGTAGTACTACAGAGTGTTGTGCATGTGCAAAAATAAATGGTTATCAAACGAGTCAAAACTTTAAAGATAAAAGGAAAGAGTTTACGAAACGACAATTCAACCAAAGTTGAAACCACACCCTCTAGAACACGTGAGAAGATCCATCCAAAAGAATAAGCTCTCTAAAAGAAACAAAGAGGGGAAGTCATTATACTGACCATTCAGAAACACAATCTTCACAGAAGATGTGATTACACCGTAACAGGATTGGAACATTCATCTTCTCCTGACAAATAGCGCAGAGGTCTCCCGCAGCATTTACCTGCAAAATCAAGTATATGGACAACTTAAGACGAATAGAATTAATGAAAGGAATTTCTACAATTTGATCATATAGTGCTAGAGAAATCACAAGACAACTTACGTGCATCTTAACAATTTTTACGGGACAATTGCCGAACCCTACTATACTTAATTGTCAAGATGACTCATAGGAAATTAATTCCTGAGAAGGTGAACATCATGAATTGAACTCATAACCTTCGGCCAATGTATATAAGACAGGAAATGGCTGGTGTCATTAGCCAAATCGAGAAAGATACCCCAACCACTTCAAATAGCAAGAATTCTGAAGGGGAAGTAGCAAATAAAGAAAGAATAAAGCAAGAAAAAGCCATATAGAATGACCATCATAAGTTCTGTAGGTACTCAAAACTACATTAGTTCGTGACTTGAATGATCATCAATACATGACACCTCCCTGCATATATTCATGAGAGAGTAACAAGGGAAGCTCATTAGCAAGAATTACAGAGGGAATGACTTGTAACATTAAGAAATCATTAGAGGCAACATTCAATCATCACAAAGGGTTTCACAAATAAATGTTCATGTTTTAAAGCATACCTTCTCAACAACATATTTATTTAAGCAACAAACAATTGAGCATACTTGCCTGTACTTTGAGAGGCCACCCCTTCAAAGAGAGGAAAACGCTCATATGGGAATATTTTGTTTCCACCTTTTGTTGGGGAATATGGAATGAACGCAAAAGGAGAACATTCAAAGATAAATCATCTCTATACAATAATCCATTTGATCTTATTGTTAACATGGTTGTATCATGGTTAAAACGCTCTACTCTATTTTTGGACTATAGCTTCTCTACTATCCATTTTTAATTGGAGAAGTCTTTTGTAAGGTGCCCTACGAAACTATTCTTATTAGAATTTCAACTGACAATGAAATTGTATCTTATATATATAAAAAAAAAAAGTATACTTGCCTGTTCTGATGTGGCATATGATCCGTAATGAACTTCTTTTTGTGAAAGAGCCTTCAATGCAGCAACAAATGATTGAATCTAAAGAGAAAATAAAGGGGAGAAAAAAGCATGTGAATCAAGAACGATGATTTAATATTAAAATTTGAGTTCTTATAGATATTCATGATTTAAAACATACCCTCTCAACACCAGAAGTAAGCTTGAATGTTAAATATAATCCTGTTGTCAGTGATGAAAAAAGGCTCCCTTGATCTTTGTTCAAGAAGAACCGATACCACACAGGTGTTGGTAATAATGCACGGTACAGCAGAAGAGCGTATTCAACAAGTGTTAAAATTTGACCCTGAAACACGAATAATAAACAATCAAAGAATTACAACAAGGTAATTGTCAGATATTTCAATAATATTAAAAGTTAATATAGGATAGAGACACATCATATAACTGAGCCAATTTAGAGTTCTTTTAATACCTGCCGGCGAAAACTACGGCATCGGCCATTCTTGTAGTAAATAAGAAGAAAGCATTTGAAAGCCATTGCAGCCTGCCTCACCATCGTATCTGGCATGGCAGCACAATACAGAGTAAAATTGACCGTATGAAAAATTGAACAGAAAAATGTGAGAGAAAGACAACAAAGAAGTCGGAATAAGAGGAAGGTTGAAGCATTAAAAAAATCCACGCTTTCATTCTTTTTGGCAATTAACCCTATTCTTATCTTCTTCTTTTTTTAGTTCAACAACAAATGGGGTGAGGGACTCGAAACCATAACCTCTTAGTTCATGGGCCAACACTTATGTCGCTGAGTTATTACTCTCGTTGGCTATCTCAATTCTTATCTTAAAAACTATGTTGGCAAGATCCAAATAGATAGCATAAAGATTATTGTGCCCTTGTTATACCACCATTCAGGCTACTAACTAATTCGAAATAGCAGCCAGAGTGCAGACCACATGATAGGTCAAGGATAATTTTTGCATACATTTTCCAAAGCATCATTCCATCTGTTAATTCAACCACCATATTTAAAGAAACATTATAAGATAAACCAGGGAAAAATCTGTACCGTTAACCAAAATGATGAACAAGGCATGCCAAAAAGGTGGCATCATCTTTGGCGGAAGCATGACTAATGGGTACAGAAGATCGTCACTATGGCACCACCAGTAAATCCCAATTACATGAACCAAAAATGCAATACAAGTACCAACAAGGATATAAATTTTCCTCTCTCCCTAAAAAAGAGAATAAATTCTTCAGTATATAAAGTACTGATAGTCGATAGATATAAGATAAGTCTGGGTTCAGGTTTACACCCCCTTTAAAGCAGTCTGTTTCTTGACAATATCATTTGACTTATACATAACAGCTGATATCCAAATTGAGATGGAAACCCCTGTAAATATCAAAGAAATAATTTGTTACCAATCAGAACAATGTTATAGCAAGATGGTAAAAGGAAGAAGACAATAAAATAATACATGAAATGACCACTACTTAGTCTTCTGATTAGACCAAATAGTGGAGTACAGTAACTCTCTTTAGTTAGGTTATGGAAGATAATTAATATATATGTTGACTACCAAGCAAACACGCCCAACAATATGTTCCAAAGTCTAATGAAAAGTGACATATCCAAACCAAATGATCTGATGCTACTACCATCACTGTTGCCACAGTATTCCTCCACTTATTTCTCAACACCTTCTTCTCAACTCCCGTAAGCTGCCTTTCAACCCATATTTGATTTTCTAATACATGAAAACATGTGCTGGTCGTAGGAGCCAATTTGTACGTTAACAGCAATGTCAATCCAATTATTCATTGCATCAAAACAAAATTTTCAAAAACTAATAGTTCTAACCAAGGACGCACTAACACTTCAGTATCTGACATCAATACTTCCAGACACTCTTAAGACACGTGTCCAACACTTGAAATTCCATGTCCTCTTTTATTAAAATTATTTTTAATTTCGGACACTTCACGGACACACCATGGACACCTCATTTAAGACTAATTTGTTTCAAATGGCCAATGACACGACAACAGCATAACAAGTAGTGTTAGTGGAGGCCGTTGACGACGATGTCCACGAAGATAGATGGACTAAAATAGAAAAAGGAAATTAAAAAATAAAAGAGAATGGAGAAAAGGTAAATGAGCCAAAAACTAAAATATTTTGAGATTATTAACAGGCTAATAACTAACTAAAATATTTTGGATTTAACCTATTAATAGTATATGATAAAAAATAATAATAAATGATGTGTTCTTGACATATCCGTATCCTACATTTTAAAATAATAGCGTGTCTATGTGTCCGTGCTTCTAACATGGTTCAACCAGTGTTTAGCCTAATGGGAATTAGGTGTAAGGTGCAAAAAAAAAGAGTTAGATGGGGATACATCTCTCTCTTTTAATTTCCTAGTCGTTTCCATACATCTCTCATGAAAAATCATAATGTGGTAGATGTTCTGGTTCAGCCAGGACATCACCTTTTGCTTCTCTTGGGTTTTAGACGTCCTCGGTTCAATAGGGAGACCGTCTGAGTTCGTTGCTTTACTTTCTTTGTTGGGAAATTTCTCGTATTCATGCGCGCCGAGACATTCATTGTTGGGTTCCAAATCCCACCCTTCGAGGGGTTCACATGTCAAACCTTCTTTGGCTGTCCCCTTTTGGAAACTCTAAGTTTGCTTCTTCATGGGGAGAGGAATCTCAATACATCCCAAGGAAGTGTAGAGTGAGAAATGGCTAGCAAATGTCACATAATTGTATATATATATTAACAAGGACTAGTAGTAACTAGAACTACAATTTAGGTGTCTATATCCACAACCAACAGTAGCATAAAGTAAGATAATGAGATTGTATAATGAGGGAAAGTGATGCAGAGCGTAAAGGGCAATAAAATGACCTTGTAAATGCTGACGAATAAAGACAATGAGCAACAGCAAAGAGAAGGGAAGAATGTGCTCAACCCATCTGGAAATCTGGTGAACATTGTATCTGTGATAAGAGGAATCTGTATTAACACCGTCTTCCACGCCGTTGGTTTCAGATTGAGTAGAAGAAGAAGAAGAAGAAGCGGTGGACACCAAAGGAAGTTGTTCGTCCTCATGGGGGGATTCGGGGTGATCCGGAGAAACAGGGCTTCCGGCATGTTGGTCGGAAGAGGGAACAATCGTAATGGAAACTTGGTCACCAGAAGAAGAGGAGACCTGTTGGTGGGAATGGTGAAGAAGAGGACCGGTGGGGAGAATTCGAGAGTAATCAAGAATTAGGGAAAGAGGAGAACGGAAAAAATCGAGGGAAGAAGAAGAAGAAGAAGAACTGGAAGGCGATGATGATGTCTCCATTGGAAGATCAAAAGGCGAAAAGGCCTTACCCCCCCTCTCTCTCGATTCCACCAACCACCACGGCGGTCGGAAGGCGGCGGCGGCGGAGGGAGGTGGGGTCGCCGGAGGGATTTGGGGGAAGAAAGGAAGGAAGGAAAAACAGGGAATATGGAAAAATAGAGTAATTGAATTGAAATGCAGAGAAAAGAAAATAGTGCCGGGTCGGGTCGGGTCGTGTTATACGTAACAGATACGAACCAAGCAGACCATTGCAGTGGGTTAAATTACTCCATTTTATACCCTGCAAAAAACAAGTAACTTCATTTTTGTTTGATTCAATGTTATTAAGTCATTTTGTCACCAAAGATATGTTTCTTTTCACCTATATATATATATATCAAGTTTTAGGTTAAGTTTCTATTTGATTTATACATTTTATAATCAAATATTTTTATCTCTAACATTTCGTTAGGTGTCTTTGAGTTATATTTATTTATTGTATTTTATTTTAAAAGTAAATTTATGTTAATATCTAAATAATTATTTCATTAATATATTAAAATTTAAAATTATTATTAACATCATTCAAATTCAAGTCAATCTTTTCTTACACTAAAATTATTTATTGTTGAAATGTTATAAATAATAATGTTTGATTTTGAATGTAAGAACTAAATTAATATATATATA
>JBBMKA010047058.1:0-11741 GCA_037833695.1 Sechiopsis laciniata
GTGTCAATGAACTAAAATGTCACGAATTTGAATTCTTTAATTTGAATTATTATTAAATTAAAAAATATAAAAATGCTTTTTAAAATCAGTTAAGAACAATTAAGACGAATAATTAAAATTCATAATTTTTTAATTATAAGTACATAATTGTTATTATTTACTTCTACCACATTTTCAATATATATATATATATCAACCACTCTTAACCTTAATCTCCAAACAAGTAGTTGATTACTCCACTTCTATTAACTTCAATCTCCAACCGAGTAGTTCACCACTTCATACTACTATTAACCACTTCATTCTCTTCCCCTTCACTCCACTCCAAAACAAACACCTTTGATTTTTGAAGTTTTAAGAGTTGAATTTTAGTCTTTCGAGTTTCAACTTTTAAGTTCGTTTCTTTTTTATCTTTGAAAATTTAAAGGGTCAATTTTAGTTTTCGTACAATCAAAGACACAATATGAATATATTTTTAAATTTATAAAGAAAGATAATAATTTTGTTAAAGAAAATAAACAAAAAAAAAAAAATTCTAAACAATTTTTAAGTTTTTTTTTTTTTCTTGAAATTTTTTAAGTTTGATGGTTGAAACGAGACAAACTTCAAATTCAAGAACCAAAATTAAACTTTTGAAAGTTCATAGATTAAAATGTAATAAATTTCTAACTTAAACGCTAAAATTTGACTTTTGAAAGTTTAATAACCAAAATTGTATTTTATCCTTTAAGTTATGTTTGATATGACAAAATAAGTATAGTTTTACTAACATATTAATTGTATTAACGAATATAAGTTTTGGGATTTGAGTATTTCCATTTTATTATACTAAAAAATATTTTTAATAATAAATTTTTTGGTTTTAAATTTTGAAAGAGAAATATTTGGATCATGCTCGGATCACATGATGTATAAAATAATGACTACTTATGTGGCTCAATATGGTCCACAATCTATTTGATTTAAACCCCAAAAGATAAAAAAAAAATAAAATAAAGAAAAATAGAATGAGGCTCATATTAAGCCATATAGGTAAATATTATTTTATACATCATGCCCGAACATGATCTAAATATTTTTCATTTTGAAAACATTTGTAACCCCTAAATAACACAATAAAGATACACATATATGAATGAAAGTATGCAGTTAGAAATTGAATTTTGAAAAAATTAAGGAAAAAAAAAAGTTCAACGACTGATCATTATCAATAATAATTTAGTTTTGTCTAAAAAAAATAACAATTTAGTTTTGTCAAAGCAAGCTTAGTGTTGGAGGTTCAAATGTCTCAATTTCAAAGAGTATTATTATACTAAAAAGTATAAATTTGGTTTTAGCTTATGTTTTTGCTTTTTAAATTTTATTTTTGACTAACTTTAAAAATAATGAATAAATATTTTAATTGTTGAGTTGTATTCATGTTGCAATATTAACATGTTAGATATTTGAAGTCTCCTATTTTTTTTTTTTAGAATCATACTTGAAAGTCTCCTATCATTCACTCATTTGTTAAACAAATAAATATCGAAGCAAAATTTTTTGTTCTTTTAATCAAAGGGTTGAAATAGATATTATAATAGATCTTTTTATTTGATTATGAAAGCAAAATAGCTTTTCTTGCAAAGGACAAAATAGGTTTCAAACTTCAATTTACTTAATAAATCAGTAAATTATCAATATTCAATTTGCCAAAGAATTTGCCGCCTTACATTATTCTTCTTTCTATTTTATGAAAAAAACCAGTGATGGACAATGTTAAAAAATGATTGTTGCAAAAAATAATAATATCTTCTAAATAAATACTTAATAATTTTCAATTTTCTAAAATAAGTCTGCCAGGTACATTTATTTTTGTAAAGAAAATAACTTGTGCCTATAGTGGAATGTAATATAATAAATGACTTAAAATGTTGTTTTAGTTTTTTTTTTCTTCTTTATATAGTTTTTTAATCTAAACCTAGCATATACTTTTCAGTTGGTTTGGCTTTTTAAAGTACACATAGTTAGTTGATTCCATTTGAATAATTTTTATGGGATTCAATTGATTTGATAAGTTTGTACCTTTACTTTTGCATTAATCAATATGTTATTTCAATATTCACTTTCAAAAAACAGCCTAACTAAAATGATTGTCTTTTCAAAAAAAAAAAAAAATTGTACAGCTTTTTAATTAACCCAATTAATAGATTTCACCTATTTTTATTTTTATTTTGAAAAGATTCCACCTAATTAATAGATTTTTTTTATAAATTAAAAAAAAAAAAAAAACACTTTATCATTGTGTTATTTTATGAAAAACTAAAATAACACTGTTATCTTAGTTTCTCATATACATAAATTTAGTCTCATTAACCAGTTAGGGATGTGGAATCAAATCCATAACCTTTTAATTAATGGATATATATTGATTTTTTTTTTTTTTTGAAATGCATATATTGATATTGTTGAACTACTATTATTGTTGATAATTTTTATTATTTATTACAACAAAGAAATACTAGGACTAAAAAAATCATACTACTCGAACAAAGTTTTCAAGTCAAAATGAGTACAATTTGTATGACATATTATAGGATTCTAATATTTAGAAATATGATGAATTCGAATCTCTCCTTTATAATTATTATTAAATTTTAAAAAAATTTCAAATATTATAAAAAAATGGCCTTACTTTGATTTTGCTCATTAATTTTTTTTTTTTTTTTTTATAATTATAATTGTTTTTCCTTTAATAACTTTTTAGATTTTCGTGTTTTGTCTTAAGAAAGTATATAAGATACACGTCTCGCTCATAAAATTCCTATATAAAAACATTTAAATATTTAGGGTGTGTTTTAGAAAAGAATAGAAATAATTAGAATGAAAATAATATGAAGAAAGTATGGAGAAAAAATAACTATTTGTGTTTAAAATTAAAAAATATATATAAAAACAATAATTAGTGTTTGACGAGAAGATAACAATTAGGAGGAGAATGAAAAAGATAGACATGAAAAAGAAATAATGATGTTCTTAAAAAAAAGAATGATCATAGAAAAATAAAATTATAGAAGAATGATACTCGTTGGCCCAATAAAAAAACTATTTAGTACATACAATTAGATTTTGATTTTGATTATTATTATTATTATTATTATTATTTTTTGTATTTTTCTTTTGAGATAAGTTTTATTTCTTGAAGTTTGAGGTTTTATTTTTTATTTAATAATATTATTATTATTTTATTATTATTTTTTTTTTTTTTTGAGATTGAAGTTGAAGGTTTATATTAGGTAAAAAAAAAATTATTAACCAAATGATTAGTGGTCTAGAAGTTTCATTGTTTGATTATAATTCAGATCGACATCACTGTCACATGTTCGATCTTAGAAATCGGTATTTGGCTTTAATATTTGTTGAGTAATACTCTCTAAGTAACCTTTTTTTTAATTTTAAATATAAATGTGAATCTAAATATAACTATGTTGATAGAATTTGTATTATCCATTTTCAAATAGAAGATATGATCTCACCCCACATTTATTTGAACTAAAAAAAAATCAATATTAATAAAAAGTTGATTATTATTTATTTAATTATTTTGACAATAATAAAAAGTTGATATTCACTTAAAAAAATCACAATTGACATAAGAGTCTATGACCTACCATAATAAAAAGTTTATAACTTTAATTGACAATTTAAATTAACCTTTATTGATAATTGATTATTTAATAATATCTTGGCTATAATTAACTTTTTAAATATGTCAATTAATCAAACCATTGGAAAAGTACACAACTTAATTTATTACATTGTTTTGCAGGTACATTTATGAAGATTAATATTATATATAAGTTTTCATAAAAAAGACTATATATATATATTATTTAGGAGTGCAACAAAAAATCGAAAAACCGAACCAATTATAACACGAAAGTATATAAGATTAAAACTAGATTGGATCCATTCCAGAACTTTTAATCATAAAAGATCATGGCTTGATTTAATCATAACTTTTATATACTCAAAAATAAAAAAGTCTTTGATTCAAATTCTCAATTCTAATTGTTGTAATCTAAAAAAAAAACAAACAAACAAACGCCTGATTTTAAACAGGTAACTTAAAAGATACATTTTTTTATAAAACAACTATACATGGAGGAAATAATTAATTACTCAATTTATTTATTCGTCTAGTTGGAACTATAACATTTTTATGTATTATTTCTTTTTCTTTCATATGAGTCATAAGATAATCAGACAATATGTGGTTTTAAATGGTGCAGAAATATAAAAATAAATGAGAACACACTATATTTTTAGATAGTTAACCATAATGAATAGCTTAATAATCAAAATTAGGAAATTAATAAATAAAGAAAAAAACATGATAGATTAAATTTTATTAATCACCTATCTAAAAATTAATTTCATTTAAATTTTCTTAATATTTAAATATTATAGAATTAGACAATACATATTATAAGAATAGTGGAAGTCATGCAAGTTAGCTTGGACATAGATATCAAAACATAATAATAATAAATTATATTTACTATTAATTTTTTTTGAAATCATAATTTACATCTATTATACAATACAAAATTTGTTGTTTTGTTGTTAAATAACAATTTTGGAAGAGATTATTTTGTTTTTTCTTTTTAAAATAGAGATTGAATTCATTACAATTAAATAGACACTTATTTCTGTTGCCTTGAAAAAGAAAAGAAAACTATTGTTGTTGGCAAATGTAAAATTGTTAGAAAAAATCAAATAACTCCCCTATTAAATTTAATATCGCATTGGTTGTCCACACTTAATATATATATATATAAAATTGATTCTTCTTTTTGTTTGAAGTAAAAAATTATAATTAATTTGTACTTATACTTTTGGTCCAGGTGACAAAGTTTTTGTCTATTTTAATTATAATACTTTTTTTAAAAAAACATTTATTCATAGTAAAATTTTCAACATTGATAAAAAAAAATTGTTTCTGTCATTGATAGAAGATTATCTTTAACATCGAAAACCATATTGATAAAAGTTTGTCCTTAACATTGATAGAAAATTATTTCTGTCATTGATGGAAGATTATCGTTTGCATGAAATGAAACTATGTAACACATAAACTCTTTCATCTTTTTATAGAATATTTTTTTAATTATTATACCTTAAAATTCTCGTAATACTTTATAAGGTATAAATTGTGTTTATGTAATCTTTTATATATATTGCTTTTTATTCCACAATATTGAAAGAATATATAACTCAAATTTTTAATTTCATGGTAATCGATTATGCGAAAGGCTGCTAGAGCTAGTACTTCTTAATCGTCTTCATATTTTTTAATATATTTATAAACTTATAAAGTTGTATTTATTTGGTTATATGATTGTGCCTAAAAAATTAATCGATTTTTACATTTTCAAGTTTGTGCTTGATTGTACTTATTAACTGTATTTATTGCCCGAAAGGTTTGATGGCGTGATAGTTTCACTTTTGACCGAAAGTTGTGTGCTGGTCACGTTTATTCAAGAATAATAGTATTCTTATGTAGAGTTTATGATCTCTTTCCCTTAATTCACACTAAATAAATAATAAACTGTATTTATTGTTAAATTCACAAAGTGCCTAAACTTATAAAAAAATTATTTATCACACAATTCATTAGTGATACAGTTAGCAAGCTAGACATTTTTTCTTCCGACTAACATTTAATACACATTTTTCCCCAAAGAGAAAATCATAAATATCATTTATAAAGTACTATATATAATTTATGATTTAACAAAACAATAAATTGTTCTTTTTTATTTAACAAAAAAAAAAAAAATCAATGAATAATTCAATACCTTTATTTTGCGTCAATTTTTTTACAACTATTATTGTTGCTTGTTCTTGAATATTTAGCATTATTGGTCACAACTATACGAAGTAATTTCAACAATTTCTTTAAAAAAAGGTCCCATTAATTTAAGTACTTTCACTATATATATTTCTTATCTATTGAATTATTAGTCCCCACACTTTCAAAAATTTTGACTAATAATTGAATCACTATACAAGTTTTCTTTTATATATATAATTTTTTTTAAAATGAGGTAGAAAATCAAATATCTAACGTCAAATTTGACTAAATAAACTTCATACGAGTTGAGCTAGTTACTTTTAGCCCAGCTTTAAATTCATATCATTTTATTTATGAAAGAAAATGATTAGAACTAATACAAATAAATATAAGTTTTGTTTTTGTTTTTGGTTTAAGAAATGATAAGGGTTATAAATCAAAAGTATATTTAGAATAAGGGGTGTTTGTTGGTTGAATTTATAGACTATTTAAAATGTGTATTTACCATTAAAAAAAAGAGTATTTACTGACTATTTCTATAAAAACTACATTCAAATGAGTTTTTATAACTATTCAAAACAAGTGCAAAATAACTCTTCAATTCTAACAACTCATTTCTAATCATTCATTTATAACTATTCAAAACAACACTTCACTTTTAACTACTCATTTTTAATCATTCTTTTTTAACTACTCAAAATAACTCATTTTTAATTACTTATTTCTAATCATTATTTTTTAATTAGTCAAAATAACTACTCATTTTAAATTCACATTCAAATAAACTATTATCTTTAACTCCTCGACAAAAAAATAATAATAATAATAATAAATACATCTAAAAGAGTTTTTTGTTACAACTTTTAATTTAAAATAATTCCTAAAACTAATTCCTCATCCATCTGTAACAGCCCAGCTTTTTCCCGCCCTTGTTAATAAGGAATTGTTAGATTCCCAAGACTTTCAGGCCAATTAGGTTATTTAGAAGCCCAATGGTACTTTGGTAAATTAATGTTGCTGGAAATCAGACCTATAAATACATTCTTTTAGTATTTTTATTTGCTTTAATTAATTTGCAAATGAAGGAGCCTCTCAAGCTCTCAATTTCTATCTCAATCTCCTCTTAAATCTACACATCTCTTCCCCTAAACTACTCTCGATTTTCATGTCCGAACGCTCCGAATTCTCGAACACTGCTATGATTCGAAGTTACTGTTGATACCTTTGAAGATCAAGACTTGGATTTGATCAAATCACCTCGAAACTCGTGCTTGAACTCAAGGTATTCGTTGCATTTCCATCTTAATCACATTTTCTAAAAAAATGCCTTTTGTTGAATGGCCGCGTCCCTCGAGAAGACAGGTTTAACACATCCATTGCAGGTCTTCTGTTACCTCCCTCTAAGAAGACGCATCCAAGGCACTTCCCTAAGCTACGAAGCCGAGCTTATTGCTGCAGTCAAATCATCTGCCTCGCCATGCGTCTCGTTCAGGGCTGCAGGATCTCGTCCGAGGCTTTCTCCAGGCCTCCATTCGAACCTACATGCTCGCCTCCACCCAAACCTATAGCGTCTTCAAGCCTGAGCGCGCGCCTCTCTGAGTTTGGCAGTGCTGTCCGAACCTACTCCCAAGCTTGTTGGAATGCGCTTCACACTTTGCTGCCGCCGTTAATCGTTGACCGAATTTTTCAGATAGTACATTTTGGGTAATTTCAACGTTTTGAGTCCGTTTTTTATGGTCTGAGGTGCTAGTTCTGAGTCGTTTTTGTGTTACAGGTTTCAAAAGTCCAAAAAAGCTTATAGGAGTTATTTGACTGAAATTTTGGTAGATTATTTGGATATAACTAAGGTAAGGGTATTCTTCACCTAATTCAAGCCTTAAGATTGTTAGCTAGCATGTGTTGTTGTGCAATAGTTTGACTGAGAACGTTATTTGTTGTTGATTGATTGTTGTACTTGTTAGCTGGCTGGTTATCTGTTGCATATCTTGACCTAGGTGAAAATGATGTTTGATTGAGATATCCTGTTAGGTAAGCATGTTATAAATGTTACACATGAATAGTATTATATGATGCCTTTGTTAATCATAGAAGAAGCTCATTGTTGATTGTTTAGCCTAGTAGGCAAGCACAGTAGCTCGTGTTACCTAGGTATTTCCCCTTGTTACTCAGGTAGGTTAGCACTTATATAAATGTTACTCAGAGATAACCTTTTAGAACCCTGGTAGGTAAATATGCATAGACATGTTTACCCATGAATGATGTGAGCTACCCTGGTAGGTAAATATGCATAGACATATTATCCAAGTATATTGTGAGCCACCCTAGTAGGTAAACATGCATAGACATATAACCTAGGAATATTGTGAGCCACCCTGGTTGGTAAATATGCATAGACATATTACCAAAGAATGTTGTGTGCAACTCTGGTAGGTAATCGTACATAGAAATGTTACCCAGAGCTAAGTCTGGGGGTTTGTGCCCATTAATTGTTGTTGATAAATATATACTAGTGCTCCTACAAATGTGCTTACTGATTCCGTGCAGAGATCCATCCTGAATTAAAGACTCACCATTTCCTTCTGTGGTTTTCACACAGGTACTCACGAGTTGTACCAGGATGGCTGATTGGAGCTGAGTTGACCAGTGGATGTCGTTGTCATTATGCATAGAGTTTTGCTTTATTTTTCCTTCTGCATGAATTGAGTTTGAGGCATGATTATTATTATAGTTGGTTTTATATGTTTTAAATGTTTTCTCATGGTACCCTACTGTCTCTTGGCTTCGAATTTTGAACTCTGAATTATGTTCTTTTACTTAAATGAAAATTGATTTAAGCATGCCTTGTTGAGATTGTTTTAAATACCATGCATCTAGAGTAATGGCCTAGGTTGAGACCCTAATTCAGGTCTTTACAGTGTTGCATCTAGGGTAAGGACATAGGTTGAGACCTTAGTTGGGTTAGGTCTTTACATTATCAAATTGGGCCTATCATTCAAGTCCGTAACCTTTTGAATAAATATTTCAATTTTTACCTTACTAATAAACTTTCATATGAAAATAATAATATAAAAAGGAACACATGTCCAATAAATTAAAACACATATGCAGTTTGAAATTTATAGGACATTATGTAGTGAAACTAACATTAAAGATGTATTTTAGTTGAAATTTGTAAGTTTTAATTAGATTGATTATATGTGTTAATCGAGTTTAATTTTAAACCATACTTTATTTTGTTGAATAAGCAAGTTCAAGGTTTTTTTTTTTTTTTTTTTTGAAATTAAATTGGGTATGCAAATGAAAATTGAGTAGAATGTAAAGCTTTTAAGTATAGATTTTTTTTTATTTATTTTTTTTAAGGAAGTATAAGTAGAGAATTTAATTTCATGAAATTGAAAGATTATGATAAAATTTAAGAAAATTGTCGTAGATGGTAAATTTTAGCGAATCTATTTTAATTATAGTAATATTTTAAAAATATTTTATTTAACAAAATATAAAATATTTAATAATAATTTTACGTACACTTAATTGAGACGAGACTTATCAATTTCATTTGATTGTATCTTACCAATTTTCATTGATAGTCTATCAATTTAGTAGTTATCAACTTAAGGTGTTTAAATTAGTTTTGGTATATTTTAATTTCCTCATAAATTTTGACAGAGGTAGACTTTTTTTTTTTTTTTTTTTTTTTTTGCTACTCATTAAAAATCCACCAAAATTTATATCTTTAGTCAAATTTAAGATAAATTAAAAAATTTCTCCTAAACCTATAAGACAACATTAGGGTCCAACAAAAACCCAATTTCAATTCGAAACTTGTATTTTTTTTTTTTTTTATATATATAATAATTTTTTAATTAAGCTCATAGATTGGATAATTAATCACATGGGGATAGGGGAAGGGAAAGTAAATAAAATTATTAATAATAATAATTAATTAATTGGCGAGAAGTCACATGCACGCTTGTGAACAGAACCAGCAAGCACGTGCTCGGTTGTAATCCAATACTGCGCGGCTCACCTTAAGAATTTGTAAGCTTGTAATCCACCTACTAGAAGAAAGCTTTTTTATTTATTTCAAATTACATTTTTAATTCCTCAATTTGAGATTTCTATTTAGTTTATATGTTTAAAAGTGAATAGAGGTTGATGACGTGTTAATTATCTTAATTGGTGGCAATTCATTTTAATTTCATGTTCATAAATTCAAACTTGAAAATTGATATTTAAAACTAATACGAGTTTGTAATCCTTCTCTCTCAATTTTAAAGGAAAAAAAGTAAACACTTTTACCTCAGTAAAATGCTTAATTTTAGTTTTTATTTAATTTTTAATTTAATTTTGTACTTGTTCTCTTTTAAAAATTAAATTCATGTCAATATTAAAAACAATCTCTTTATGAATATATCATAATTTAAAATTGGTTCAATTATCATTTTAGTCAATTTTATATTATATAATTAGCAATTTTTTCATCTCGAAAATTAAAATTAAACATTATTGAAATATCAAAATATAAATATTGATTTTGAAATTTATGAACTAAATAAAAACCGTGCTCAAAATCTAAAAACTAAAAAACGTACTTTTTCCAAAATTAAAATCCACATAAATTTCAATTTTCCTTAGCTTTGAATCGTCGAATTTCTGCTAGAGCTAGCAAGTATCATAACATTATAAATTGATGATTCACCAAATTAACCTTCTTCAAAAAGTAGTACATATTATATACATAAAAAAGCGAGTACAAATATATATTAAAAAAAATTGTAAGAGATTAAATTGCAATATTTAAAACAAGCGAGACTACACTATATAATCTATGAACACTTTCAAAACATCACATATTAAAACATATATTTAACTCAATTCTAATAGCCAACCAGAGGATAGATGAAAGGGTTGCTGATTTGTTGGTTTCATTGTTTGATGGTAATCTTGTTTAATACTACAGTCACGAGTTCGATCATAAAAATTTATATTCGATTCTCATTTATTTGAAAGTAATAGTGTTCTCTATGTAGAGATTGTGATCTCCCTCTTCCAACAAAGCAAAAAAGAGAAAAAAAAAAATCATGATTTCTAATCTTTTTATGTTAAATATTATTGAACTAAAAAAAAAAAAAAGAAACTCAATCCTAAATGGACGGTGACAACTCAAAGAAAAATGGTTGATCTAGAAATTAAAATGTGACGACAGAGGAGATGGAAGCATGGGATATTAAGACATAGCCCTAAAATGTGGGACTAAAGTCCAATAATAGAAACAATCATTTTTTTTTTTTGAAACAAGGATAACCATGTCCATCTTTATGTTAAGCACCAAAGACATCGAAAGAGTAATATCATAGATGAGTCTCGAACCCTGGACCTTGAGGTGAATATACTCTCAAAATCCAAGCTTTCAACCACTGCGCCACCCGTTGGAGACTAGAAAGAGTCATTTTCAATGGACATTGTATCCTACTTTGCATTTTGCTTTTCATCTCACCAAATATGAGTAATTTTAACATCAATCTAACTTCTTTTGATTTTGTCCTTTATTTTTGTAAGAAAGTTTTTGACATAATTGAAATGACAGATCAAGTTCAAAGGTCATGGGATTTAGAACAGCTTCCACCAAATTAAGTTTCATTAATTTTAAGGAAATGGGTTAAATCCAATTTCAATCAAGCATAAAATGTTATTGACTTAAACTTACTACACCCATCCCTAGGCCAGACACCAAGAGACATCAAAAGAATGGAGACACAAGGGATATTTACAAATTAATGTCACCTATAATTTTAAATTTAAGCCCTTGAAAAGAATACACATTCAAAATTCAAGTCTTCAACCACTTGTTCCACCCGTCTGAGACTACATATATTTTACCATTCAATACACACAAATTAGAGTAGTT
>JBBMKA010047069.1:1299-20190 GCA_037833695.1 Sechiopsis laciniata
TTGAATGTTTGTGTTATGTTTATGTAGTTCTGATTAAGATAATTTTTTTTTCTTTCTGATAGGAAATAAAAAACTTGTTTATTGATGAATGAAAATTTGGATTTCCTATTGAAACATATTAGCAAAGTTAGATCATAATCACAAAAGGGGTGTAAACGGTGGATAAAAAATAAAGCTAAATACGATGTAGAGTCCATAAATTTTGTCATAGAAAGATATTTATCTTTGAAGATTAAGAACAAGACACTGAAGGTAGCATTTTTTTTTCTTCCTATTAATGGTAATTTGCATCCGTTTTCTCAAAATTTCTCTTTTGTGGGGATACCAATTGCAGTATAGAGGAATTTCTCCTGCTGTTTTTCAATTCTTTGTTGCATATCTGCACTTTGAGATGCAATCATGCAATGTATTTCATTATGTTGCTCATTGTGGTGGTCAATTGGGAATATATTTTATTTGTTCTATTTTTCCATGAGGGCCATATGCTAGCATGCCTAATCTTGGTAGTTCTCTCGGTTTTTCTAGCTAAGTGTTTTCATTCTTGAATATTCATTCATGGCATCTCAACTTTTTTCTGGTGCAGGACAAGTGATTAAAGGATGGGATCTGGGTATCAAAACAATGAAGAAAAATGAGAAAGCTCTTTTTACCATTCCTCCTGATCTGGCATATGGTGAATCTGGCTCCCCACCAACCATTCCTCCTAGTGCTACACTGCAGTTCGATGTCGAGCTACTATCTTGGACAAGCATTAAGGACATATGTAAGGATGGAGGAATATTCAAGAAGGTACTAACCAAAGGAGACAAATGGGAAAATCCAAAGGACCTTGATGAAGTGCTAGGCAAGTACATATGTTAAATCTTTTCTGAGGATGTTATTTCTCATGCCAATTTCCTTGTTTATAATTGTTGCTTTTCATGTCTTATTGCTGCAGTTAATTTTGAAGCTAAGTTAGAAGATGGAACACAAATTGCAAAAGCTGATGGAGTGGAATTCACAGTTGGGGATGGTAATTATGTTACTTTGACTGTTGTTTTGAAAACATTTTGACTTTGATTGGGGAAAGATGTTCTTGCCATACATTGAGTTATGTGAATCTCAAGTAAATCGTACCTCACTACAGGTTATTTTTGCCCTGCTCTCGCTAAGGCTGTAAAAACCATGAAGCTAGGTGAAAAGGTACTCCTCACGGTGAAACCACAATGTAAGTCCCCTCAACAGATGCTCCTCGAAATTGATTAAAAACTTCCCTTACATTTTTATTTTTGTTGTTGTAGATGGGTTTGGGGAGAAAGGTAAATCAGCCTCTAGAAATGAAGGCGCAGTTCCACCAAATGCATCTCTGGATATTACTTTAGAGTTGATATCATGGAAGACTGTTTCAGAAGTTACCCCTGACAAAAAGGTTATCAAGAAAATTCTGAAAGAAGGAGAAGGGTATGAGAAGCCGAACGAAGGAGCCATTGTCAAAGGTTAGTTTCTTGTGAACTAGAGTTGACATATGTATGTTACATTGTTTCAGTTCAGAATTTTAACTCAACAGCGAAATTGCAGTGAAATTGACTGGGAAGTTGGGAGATGGCAAGATATTTTTGAAGAAGGGATATAATGATGGTGAAGAGCCATTTGAGTTTAAAACAGATGAGGGTATGTGCATGCTTTGATATTCTGTACTTTTTTGCTTGATGCCCTTTCACTGAACATTTTTACTACTGCATAAATATAGAACAAGTGATTGATGGCCTTGACAAAGCCGTGTCAACAATGAAGAAAGGTGAGACGGCCCTGCTGACAATAGCACCAGAGTATGCTTTTGGTTCGTCCGAGTCAAAACAAGAGCTGGCTGTAGTTCCTCCGAACTCGACTGTGTATTACGAAGTTGAGCTGGTGGCTTTTGACAAGGTTTGTCTTTGTGCTTTGTTGTGCGAACATAAGAACTCAACTTTCACATTCATTTTTCTTGTCTCGTATTGATCGAATCATTATTCTCATTTTGTCAGGAGAAAGAATCATGGGATATGAACAACGAGGAAAAGATTGAAGCTGCGGGTAAAAAGAAGGAAGAAGGAAATGTGTTGTTTAAGGCTGGAAAATTTGCTAGGGCTTCCAAGAGATATGAGAAGGTGATTAATTTTACTTGGTACTTGCAATTTCAAATGCAATATTGCAATAAATTTCTTATGCATCTAATATTCAGAATTTTATTCATTTTATATTTTACTTGCGAATTTATTTTCCAACTTTTGCTGACATAAGATTGAGTGGAGTACTTTGCTATTGGTATTCATAAGATTATTTCTGGATTTTCCTACGAGTTTTCTTAACATCCAAATGTCTTAGAGTCCGACGGCATGCTTGTGTAATAGTTAAGGTGCGTGCAAGCTGGCCCGAACAGCAATAGATATAAAAAAAAGGAACAGAAAAAAAAAAAGATTATTTCTGGATTTTGTCCACGATGAGATAAAAGCTGCTTAGTTATTTTTTTTTGCATCTCTTATGGGTTGCAGGTTTGAATTGTTCTTTTAGGTTGGTGTCACGGTTGCTGTCATATTATAACCAATATACTCCGGAATTCTTGGTTTTATTACTTTCAACTGTTCTTACTTATACAAGATATAAAATTGTTTTCATTCGTGACTTCTAATACTATCAGCTTTATTCATCTCTTCTTGAGAATACGATGTTTTTGTTATTATGAGTTTTGGATTGATTATGGACTGATGTCAATTTGCTTATTTGGTCATGACTCGTGTTTTTTGGGCAGGCTGTGAAGTTCATTGAATACGATTCTTCGTTTAGCGAAGAAGAAAAAAAGCAGGCAAAGACATTGAAAGTTGCATGCAATTTGAACAATGCAGCTTGTAAATTGAAGCTAAAGCTGTACAGCGAGGCAGAGAAACTGTGCACCAAGGTGAGTGGCATTGGCTGATCAAGGCTGCTGCTTTTGGCAGATTTCTTATTTCGAACGAACTCTAGATGAAAGTCTTGGTCTAATCTCACTCAAATTGCAGGTACTTGAAATCGAGAGTTCGAACGTTAAGGCTCTCTACAGAAGGGCTCAAGCATACATCCAATTAACTGATTTGGATTTGGCTGAATTTGACATTAAGAAAGCGCTCGACATTGATCCTAATAACAGGCATGTTGTTCCTCCTTTTCTCTAATGCTCAATAGCTCAATACTCAGTTGCTTGTTGATTCTAAGTGGTTGATGTTGATACCTCCAGGGATGTGAAATTGGAGTACAAAGCTCTAAAGGAGAAGGTGAAAGAATACAACAAAAAGGATGCCAAGTTTTATGGCAACATGTTTGCTAAAATGAAGAAGTTAGAGTCAGTTTAATCCAAGCAAGTAACTTGAAGCAGCGCCCATATTTCATGCCATACAATAGGCTGGAAAGGTAGGCCTGCGAGTTTGATTTTCGGTTTGGTTCGAGAGAACTGAGGTGGTTTTCCTTGTATCTCTCACTAGTTTATAACTTGCTAAAATCAGTGGAGGATGGTTCCTTCTGGTTTCAGTGTGAGATAATAACCATTTGATTATAAATTAAGTTGCTCAACTCAATCTTTTGAGACTACTAATGCATTTTTATTGTAGCATACATGACATGAAACTCTTGGTAGAAATTTAAAGGTGGAATCAACCTCTCTTAAATTTCTCTCTACAAAGATCGATTTTCCCTTTCTTTCCTCCATTTGCGATTTCTTTTTGAGGGCATCTCTCCCTTTCAAGCCAGATCATTGATAGCAGCCCGACCTAAAGGACATCGACGGCATTTGATTATAACGACCAATCATGCCTTGAGTGTTCTTAGACTACAACGACGGATTGGTCCTTAACAGCATTCGATTTGCATGGTTTCGGTAGACTGAGTTTTTGATAATATAGACATCGCTAGCCAAACTGGCTGACCCTCTCGATTGTCCAATTGGTTGTCGCCGTCATTCAAGCTTTGACGGTTGCATTTACCTATTGTACGAACGATTTCATCTTCGTTTTGGGTCACAATTGAGTAGATCAGAGGCGTTTGTTTTTAGGATAGATCTATGTGTAAGCTTCATGATTGGTTCTCTTGCTCTAGTTCAGTCTCTTTTGGGTTAAATTAGCATCGTCAAATTTGCACTTTCGTTTTTAGGACAGAATCATGCTCGATTGTGAGCACCACCTGGGTTTCGTTTTGGGTTGGATCTGGGTTTTCAAGTTATACTCGGCATGAGTTTGTCTCTGAGGGGGTGGCGCGATGGTCGAAAATTTGGGTTTTGAACCTTTGTTTCTTTCTATGTCTCCGGTTTGGCACTTATCTGTGACACTTTTCATGTCTTCATTTATTCGATATTTCCTAGTACTTGGTCTAGGGATGGACGTGGTTACCTTAATTATAGTGAAGCGAAGTTCCAATTTCAAAAAAAAAAAAAAAAAGAAAAAAAAAAGGAAACTCGCATGAGCATCCTCACATTATTCAACATTCAAATCATGCGACATCCTCGAGTGTTAAATCTTGATCCCGACATAGAGTGTTTGATTGCACGAGTATATTACACATTTCCCCGCTGGCGCCAACAAGGGGTCTGATCAGTGAAGACTTTGAAGACACATGAGTAACATCTTTTTTTTTTTGTTTTGATAGGAAACAAAGAGTAACATCTTTTAGATGTACTAATCATTAGATATCTCATGGTTTTCTCTCACATTTCGAAGTTTGAATAGGAAACGTTGCATTAGTTCATTGATCAACAAAAGATAAACAAATTATAATAGTTAAATCAATGTTACAATAAATAAGTCCAATGATTAATAAGAGTAACTAAACTATGAAGGAGAGATAGTGTGTGCAATCATGGCTAAATATGTGATTGTTTCTATAATACTCCCTCCATCATGAGATTTGTCGGAGAATATAGAGTCGTTGCGAAGTTTTCATAGAGCTGTCGAAAGATTTTCGTGTTACGCTTGAACAGATGTCCCACCATCATAAGATAGACAAGCTCTTTTTTGATAGTTCTTGGTTTGGTGATAGGCCAATCAAAAGCATTTTATAGAAAATTTCAGACTGCATTGGCTATGTTTCATAATCATTATGACAAAGTAGATATCAATTTGGTGAAAGCATCACCCCAGGAACACTTTTCTGTAAATTATCACGAGTATTAGAATTCCATAGCTTAGTTCTCATGTGAAAAATCTTATCATTTGTTACTGGGCTGCCTTCCAAATAGACATATAAGGTTCATCAGGAGATGACTCAGATGAGGTTGATAACAGCTGCATAAGATCCTCTGTTGAAAAGCTCGTAAAGTCGAGTACATTTGGTTACTCCCAGAACCCTTTTCTTTTTAAAAGACCTATCACCTTCACCTCTTCAACAAAGCAGCTGTGCACTCGCTCTATCTATCCGAGCACTGGGAGGTAGGGGCTTATCTATCTAGAACCCTCTAAAAAATCTCTCCATCTGAGCAAAGAAGTCAAGGTTCCGAACAAAGAAAGCTCGACTCTAAAGGGACGACAGTCAGCACGAGGGCCTGCGGGCAGGGGAACACCCCTCCTCTTTCTGTTTAGAGTTTCAATTGCTTTGAGTTTGCAAATTGTTCAAATTTTCATTTAGGGGACAGGACTCTAATAAGCGTGCATGACATTAGCCAGTTGATCAATCTCAACATCTTTAAGATGTCTTCTAAGGTGTAAATCCCATGATTGATCACTATGTTTCTAAAAATCAGCCACCTTACCGATCTCCCAAATTCGAAGTGACAAGAACAAATTTGATAGAATTTGTCATTCATGTTAACCGAGAGTGCTCTATCTTTCCTACGATAGTTGATCAAATCTAGTTGAGACCATGTTAACAAATAATAAAGTCATAAGGTTAATGTTGGATCAACAAAAAAAAAAAAAAACAGGTTTCAATTAAGTTTATTTTAACTCAAAATTTTCTAATGCTACCTCAAAATTTGGTAGCCAATTTTCATGTCTCATATTATTAATTAAAAGCCAACATGGTTGTAATAGCCCCCCATTCTTTTTTTTTCTTTTTTCTTTTTTTTTAATTTAAACGTGCACTTATGAATCTTGTTCGACTTGCATTATAAAGTTAGATAAGAGTGTTATAACTAAATAAAAGTGATGAATTCAATCTATAATAGACATCTATTTAAAAATTAATTTTCTAACCGGACATTCACAAATATCAAAAAAATAAAGAAAGTTGACATCATATACACGTTCTAATTGGTTCTGAACACATTCATTTCTTGGTTGTAAACACATTCTAATTAAATGTAATGCACATTGTTAAGATCCTAGATATACAATGTGCTAAAGTTTCACTAAAAACTAGATAATCAATAATCGACTTCAATATATTTATCCTTAAATACAATGAAATTTTTGCAAATCCGGGCCATAAAAGGCCAACCAGTAACTAGGGAAATAACAACATTGCTCCTGATTAGAACATCAAAGAATTTCAACACATACAACGAAAATTATGTTTCATGGTACATAAATTCAGTTCCACAAAAATAAAGAATGAAGGTTCCAGTAATCTTCAGAGTTTCCTTCTCTTGGCACCAGAAAGTATAAAATGCCCCACCAGTTTCATGGTCTGTTTTCTTTTTCTTTCTATAAATTTAACTTCTCACATCCTTTCCCCTACTTGAATTGATCAATTACAACATAAACAGTCCCACAATCAGAAGCAAATAGATCTCAAATACACGAGCAAGTGATCCGCAACTTCGATCGAGAGCGATCGAGAATATAAACACTAAGTTGAACTATTATAGTTCTGCTCTAACACCATCAGATTTTCATATGTAGGGCACAGATGACCCCAGTAAGTAACCCATCTGCATCTCGGGTTATTTTGTTTATAACTAATACAAAATTGCAACCACGTAGTTTAACTAACTTGCTCGCCGATTAAATCGAGACCAACTGCTAGAAAAGTGATACCTTGAAATAATAGGAAGTAAAAGTGAATTCCTTGTGCAGATAACAAACTTCTCACCGAGGCAGTTAACAAAATGAATGCAAGAGCCAACTCCTTCCTGTACAGACGGTTTCTTTTGCTTTTCCCTGCTTTTTTCAACATCTCGAGCCTGGTCAGGTCCTGAAGACCTGATTCTGAGGACGATCGATGAAGACCTGTACCTTCAACTAGAGGTTCTTGTTCTTTTTCGTAAGCAACAAGGTCGTTTTCAGATGATCTTCCTAGCTTCTTTGTTACTATCCATTCATATGAACTTCTAAAGCGGAATAATCCTAATATCATGGCATTGAATTTGGTAACAGACATGGTGTTTTCAAAGAGAAGATAGGGGACTATAAAAGGAAACGACTGTGGCGAAGGGAGGATATTTAAGATGGACATGAACCCGGGAACGTAGCAAACGACCCAAGCGGGTAGATGAGCTTCTGGAAGAAACATGGTCAAGGGGAGAATTATGCAGAACAAGGTAAAGGAATAGAAGGGAAGGACGAGCTTTCGCAAGAGGAAGAAAAGAAAAATCAAATTAGCTTTCTTCTTCCAACTCACCTGGAACACAAAATCTAAGTGTTAGCTGCATGCATCAAACTAGGTATTTGTAACTTGCATACAAATGTTTATAAACTAATATACAACTAAATGCATTGAATTTGTCAACCTGAAAATAACAACTAGTTAAGACATATACTCTTGACCAAGAGGTTAGAGATTAAAACTCACTCACCTACATGTTGAATTCAAGAGAAAAAAAAAGCATTGAATTTGAAGTGTCTCTTTGTATGAAATAAAAAATGAGAGAGAATGGATGTATGAAAGCCAACAAGGAAGAATGATGAACAGCAAGAATATTAGATGAATCTCATATTCTTGTGCTGTGAGCCAAAGCATGAGATAACTTTTGAAAAACAATGCCTCCCCTCTTTGAGTATTTAAATTGGATGTTCAACTACTACAGAGTTATAGGACTTGTTAATTATTGTTTTATCTTATGAAATTGGCTCTTAGGTTGACCCTCTTTCATTTAATCAATGAAGATGTTTTTGTTTCTTATAAAAAAAGAATTTTAGAAACTTGTAGAATGAGAGACAAAAAAAAAAACCATGACATGCTTCCCTAGATATGGGCACCAAGAATGACTAGCTACCCAAAAAAGCCTATATGCTCCTACGACTTTCCTATAGGCTAGGCTGCAAAGCATTGGGTAAAGCTAATCTTTAACAGATAAATGGA
This sequence comes from Sechiopsis laciniata, assembly GCA_037833695.1. Classification (NCBI taxonomy): domain Eukaryota; kingdom Viridiplantae; phylum Streptophyta; class Magnoliopsida; order Cucurbitales; family Cucurbitaceae; genus Sechiopsis; species Sechiopsis laciniata. Next base: position 9,517 of record JBBMKA010047069.1, read on the forward strand.
AGAAAAAAAATAAAGGCAAGATTTTTGGAAATCTTTAATTGGTCTTATTCTGCTGGAAAGAAGATAACCACGTTAATAAGATCTCGACAGCTCCATCACAAAAATTTAGGCCCAAAATTTTCAACGTCTTAGATTGGAACATATCTGATATCATGTTGGATGAAGATAATGAATGCATATTGTATTACATGCTTAAAATAATGGAGCTAATAGCTTCTATTACTTCATGCTTCTAGAGATCAAAACAATGCAGCTGAAAAGATGCTTCATTTTAGAAGGCCAATGATCATTTATATTTTCATGCCCAAAGACCCATCATCTAATGCCAGAAAGAAGGAACCATATGTAAAAGAAGGTTATGTATATATGTTATTGGTGTTGACAACTTTTAGACCTATAATAGTCCGGGGAAATTAAATAATTAGCATGGTATTCTGCTAGGAGTTTGTTATAAATAGACCTAATATTGTAAAATAAAAAAGGTTATGTATTTATGTTATTGCTGTAGGACTTGGAGGATGTTCTCAAAATAAGAGGGTCTAAGTTCCTCCATTTCTTTTTTGAAACCGGATAATCGGAGCTTCGCTCCACTATACTTGGGTAACCACGTCCGTCCCTAGGCCCTCAAGGTGTCTACTAATTAATTTCACAGGTGAGTCCAGAATCTAGGACCTTGAGGGGAGCCCACCTTTAAACCCCAAGCCTTGAACTACGACGCCACCCCTTGGAGACCTAAGTACGTCCATTTTTCTTATTGATACTTCATTATATTTCCGAGTTTTGTTATATCATCTAGTTTCTATCAACACCGTATGTCGATGACAATTTTAATAAAGTGAGACATGCTATATAGTAGAACAACCTATAGAACGGATCTTATTCAAGTAAGGTCGTGAGACATGCCGGATCTCCATGCTCCAAGATAGAGAGAAAGTACTGAACATAGCTCAATTGGTTAAGGCATCTATGCCTTTGGTCAGAGATTCAAATCTTCTCACCACATATGTTGTTAAACTCGAGGAAAGAAAATCATCACAACAAACCCTTAAGTTTCTAGAAAGCAATATTATGTAAGGATACACCCCTGGCCATTGCCCATGCCCCACCCCACCAAAGAAGGAAAAGAATTAAAAAAAAAAAAAAAAAACTCAGCTGTCATTTAATGTATTTTTCATACTTTCTATAGGCCACAGATATTGAACTCCTGCGGTCAACTGACCAATTACTCACATAAGGAAAATAACATATTATTATTATTATTATTTGGACTAGTTTAATTGTCTGGCCGTACTATATTTGATTATCAAGGTAACTCGTAGAAAATTAATTTCTAAGTAGGTGACCATCGCAGCGTAGATTGAACTCCTAACCTCGCTCTTGGCACTTATGATTTACAACGCTCAAATTTGACCATTAAGTCAACCCATGAATTTTCATGTCGGGAAAATCAACTTAACATTTGAAAAATTCAAGATCCTTATTTCAATTTCTAGTTCTATTAATCATTTTCTTTCATTTACAGAAAATCCACCTAATTTCCACAAAACTAAGATCAGGAATTCCCATTTTTGGCCACCAGTTTATGGCTCAAAGTCTTCAAGGAAAATAAGCACTTTGCACACAAATAATAACAAATAAGATCCATACCTTTGCTTTGAGTATATCAGAGAAGCACAAACGAAATAACTGCATTGGGCCTGAATGCCATCGATGTTGTTGTTTCTTGTACGCTTCGTATGATTCCGGAAGTTCACAAAGGCACTGAAGAATTTAAAGGTTAGAAATTATTGTCACCACAACATTGAAATGAAGTTCCAATGCATAAAGGCGATTACGCACCTTCACATCATTTAAATATATGAACTTCCAGCCACAAAGATGGGCTCGGACTGCAACATCCATGTCCTCAACAGTTGTTCTTTCTAACCAGCCCCCACATTCTTCCAAAGCTTTAATCCTCCAGACTCCAGCAGTTCCATTGAAACCAAAAAAGTTGATAAACATGCCATTTACTTGCTGCTCAACCTCAAAATGGAAAGATAAATTTATGTTCTGCAATCTTGTAAGCAAGTTTTCATCCTTGTTCACAAATGACCACCTTGTTTGGACCAATGCAAGTTCATCATTACCCTAATGGAGAAAATGGAAGCACTTTATTGTTGTATCTGGGGCCTCTTCCAAACTTAAGAAAAATATTGCATTGTAAAAAAGGAAAATGGCTGAATCTCATAGATAAGCAGAAAAATGAATCAACTTTCTCCAGTAAACCTAAGAATATAATAAAACCCTAGCTTGAACTTTAACCAAAGGTTGCAGAAGCCAAAAGGTGCAATAAAATCGAAAAAAAAGAAAAACTATACAAAAAGAAACCAATAATTTCAAGACACGATGCACTAGCTGCCTGGAGTACACATACTTGAATGCTCAAAGAACATTACATTACATGCAAGGTTTTGGATCACCAGGACTTGGACATTATATGTACACTGTTAATGAACTGGTCTGATAGGAAAGGAAATTGCATGCGAGGCCATTTTTTTTCAGAACAGGCCAAAGCAAGGGACACACAAGAACAATCTAGGGACCAGGGACCAGGGGCCTTGCATGTGAAGGCATTTTATTTTACGAGCAGAAGTTTGACATTCACCTGTTGTTGTTGATGTTGAAGTAAAGCCAAAGTAAGGACAAACAAAAAATTATGAAAAAAATTATCAGAGATAAGTCAAGGGGTGAGCTCTCTGCAAGAGGATTCTTCTATAGTTGGAGTGATTGAGTTCTTCTACAGTTGGAATGATTGAGTGATTTTCTAGAGATCATTACAGAAGGAGAACTGCAATGATTTTGAGTGACTGGAATAAAACAACGCCACATTGCCCTTCAGCGTGCAAAAAAGTAGGATTCCTTCTTCAGAACCAAATAATGCTCATTAGTCCACAGGGGGTGGCACAGTGGTTGAAAACTTAAGTTTTGAAGATGTGTTCCCCTCAAGGTCCCAGGTTTGATACTCACATGTAACATTAATTTGTACACACCTCCCGTGTCTTCATTCCTTCGATGTCTCTCGGTGTTTGGCCTAGGGACGGGCGTGGTTACCCCGGGTATAGTGGAGCGAAGCTCCGATTTTTTGGTTTCAAAAAAAATAAAATAATGCTCATTAACCAGGGTGGAAAGGTAAGAGTCACATGTCTTCCCAAAAGAAAAATTGAATTTTTTTTATAGGAAACAAAATATTTCATTGATAGATGAAAGTGTTACAAATGCCTAACAATATTGAGAGCAAAAGTTAGAAAAAAAAATTGATGAAACATGCAATGACTCCAATGGACTATATCAAATACAAAAGCTTAACACATATGAGCAGAAAATTTTATGAAGGATTCCGTGACTTCTCTCTACATCAAAGAGCGTAAACGTGACAAAAAAATATGCATCTTGCGGCTTATGAATGATATACAATTCAATCCAATTACCTTGAAATGTGGAATAGTTTTCTTTAAAAAGTCCGGTCCTGGCTGAAAGTCTGCATCAAAGATTGCCACAAACTCATAATCTTTTACATAATCGCACCCCATAGCAGATTTTAGATTTCCTGCCTTGTAGCCTGTACGTATGAGGCGGTGTCGATACAATATGCGGACACCTCTCTGTTGCCATTTTTGTACTTCAGCCTTGATAAGTTGTTGAATATCTAGCTCATCAGAATCATCTAAAACCTGTACAAGCATTTTATCCTTTGGCCAGTCCTGGATACAAACAGCTGCAATCGATTGTTGATAAACCTGTCCACCCACAAGTGAGCGCAAGTATGAAACTTGTTACGACATATGAAAGAAAAAACGAAACTTGAAAAAGAAAATATGCCAAAAAACATCACAATGGAAAATACAATAAACAAAATGTACAAGCAACTAGGAAACAAACCAAAGTGACACACACTCGCACACATACATACATACATACCGATATATATTATATATATAACAGTAACATATATTTCATAGAAAATATTGAAATAAACAAAAGAATTTCAGACTAGAACACCAATGAAAAATAAAGAAAGAATCTGATATCTCATTGACCGATTTAGAAACATCCTGAAACCCCCCTTCTTTTCATTCCATTTTGATGATGTGGATTAATATGGATTATGTAAACGGATATAACATTGTTGAATTTGATGGATTGTGGAGTTGTGACTAAAAAGTTTTGAGACTAAACAATCCAACAAGTTACTCATCCCACAATGAATTCCAGCTAGAACACTTGGCTTATCAATTTTGAGACCTGACATTGCTTCAGACGACAAAAACCTATTCAAATTACTATTAAAACTTTGCACCTGAAAAAGAAGAAGAAGATAAAAGTGGTACCACAAACTATAAACAAGTAAGATGAACCGTGTATGGTAGACTGCTAGGATATGCACCACCAAAACATTACAGAAAATGGGAAAAGGTAATAATCCAATGCGTCTACAAGAACACTTAGAATTTAGTAAGCTTTAACAGAGTTATTTACCTGCACAGGTGTCCATCTACTCCAAAACCTTTACTCTAGAAACCCTATTAGGTAATGCCCTATCTACATCATTATAGGCTTTATAAAAAATCAAAATCAATACACTCCTCTTTTAGACTATTTTTTATTCAACAACATTTGAGGGAGGGGAATTAAAACCTGTAACCTCTTGGTTACTAGGTTGTACAAGGTTCCTTGATAAAAACAATGTATATTGTCTCCAATGGGAGGCCTCATTGGTAGAGGTTTGGGGTTTCCAAGGGATGGCAATCTTTTGTTCGAAACCCACGAGTGAGCTGAATTGTAAAATCTGTTGGTTGTCTCTCGAGTCCAAACCTTGGGATGGGAGCGGGTGCCCTCAGGCCTCAAGTATGTAGTGGACCAAAACTCCAATTCTCGTTTATAAAAAAAAGTGAATGTATACTCAGGGAGACCTTGATCCTAGAGGCAATACCTTGAAACTAACCTAAGCTAGTAACACAGAGTAACGGATCTATATCATTCACTCCACATACACAAATCCTCTAGTTAAAAAATAATGTGCGTTTTCTACACAGAGTAATTAATAATCCCTCTACCATGAAACTTTTGAATCACCTTCTTCAAGGCTTGACAAATCAAGATTCTTGACCATCATAGAGTGAAATTGGAGGGAACCTAGAATAAGGCCGGGGGTTGGACCCACCAAACAAAACATCACCTCTCTAACTAGCTGCAATTCAAATTATCCCTCAGCCACTTACCTATCTTGCAGGAGAGTCGAGGACACTGAGTAATGAGAACCACTGTTAATGTTGAAGATACTCACCTTGTGGTAATTGTCCAACAGTGGAAAGGTGAGGATTCTTTAACACATTTATAAGAGATATGAGTTACTCCCCTCATTGCCAATTGGTTTTGAGGTGAAACCCCATATTGTCTAATAGTTAACGTCCTCATTATCGAGAACAAAAAATTTAGAAACCAAAATTTTCCTACTCCAAGTGTTTTCCATACCATAGAGTTTAGAAGTAGAAGTACTATAACCCCCACTCACAGATCCATTTGATTATTGCCTTTCTCTCCAGCACAACTCTTCACTAGAAAGCAGAATAACAGTAACGACCATTATGAAATCACTTTGTAGACAGGCAAAAACCATTCTAGGTCTTTTTTCTTTTATTGGAAACGAAAACATTTTCATTGATCAAATGAAAATATTGTATCTCTAGTCATGTCAGGGTTCAAAATTTCACCTTTGTTCCATCATTATAGTTTTTCTACCATCCGAAACAATTGGAGTGGCCTTTTGTAACATCCTTTATGGATCTCCTTTCCCTTTCTCTTGTAATATCACAAATAATATTGTTTCTTATAAAAAAAAAATGTTAAAAAGGTTTTGGGCCAGGTTCTGAGCCCTTTTAAGGAAGTGTAGGCTTCCACATCCAAAGAATAATCTCATGAATCAGCTTATCACTGCTTTAACAGTTAACACAATGCAAGTAACAGAATGTATCATTCCAACATTGCTTAATGCTTCTCACGTAGCTAAATTCATTGACCCCAGCCGTGATTTATCACACTACACATGCTACAATAAAATAGAAAATGAGTGAAGGAAAGGCCAAGAAACACCTACATCTTCTTACCTCCCTCTCATTACACATGGGAATCTGCACCAACACCATTGGATAATCCTCAGAACTAGCAGCGTTCTCGTCCGAGGCCGAGTACTCAAACGGCGCCATGGGCTTCAATTTCCGGAACTTGATCCAAAAACACCCCAACATTAAAACCAAACGATCTACAGACTGGATCAAGAACAACAAAATGCAGAGATTGATCAAGCTCTGCAATGGTGGAGCCAAGTAATTAACCCGAATCTCAAGCCAATTAGCATAGAGAAACCCTATAATTCCAAGCAGCTCAGCAGAAGCTGATTCCACAGAAGGGGGGCTGAAATGCCAGCCATTGAAGTAAGCCACAAGCTCAAAAACGAGCAACAGAATCACTAATATCAAAAACACTTTGATGATCTTGTAGAGGCGAGACGAGGCCGAATCGGCTGGCGAATTCGGCGACAAGATCCGGCGATTGGCAGTGTGGATTAGATAAACAACCCCATTGGTGATTGAAGCAAAAGAACCAGCAATCTGCTGGAACTTCAACAGCCAAACCCAAGAAATCTGGCGGGCACTCCTGGTCCTCGCTCGATCCTCATCTGCCGTTCGATCTCCATGGATCTCAACGGACAAAAATGCAGGTGAGGTCGAGAACTTGTCGGAGTTTTCCAGTAAGGGTTTGTCGTGATTCTTATCTCGCTGCTGGTTCCACCATTCTTGGAACTCATAATTCTGTGTTCGAGACATACAGAAACCTAGAAATCAAGAGAAAAACGAACAAAATCACACGACTCAGATCTCCAATTTTCGTTTTCGATCAATGGGAATCAGTAATTCATCTTTCCAAGCAAAACCCAGAAAAAAAACGAACAAAATCACACAAACCAGATCTCTAAATCTCGTTTTCGATTAATGGGAATCAATAATTCTCTTGTTGAGCAAAACCCAGAAAAAAAAAAACGAACAAAATCACACGACCCAGATCTCTAAATCCCCTTTTCGATCAATGGGAATCAGTAATTCATATTTCTAAGCAAAACCCAGAATCGAAAATGGGGGAAATTTGATGGAAGCTTCGTTAGAAATAGCAAGGAAGAGTGGGGGAAAATACACAAACTGGGTAAAGAATTTTGGGCTTTTTACAGTTGGGTGTGTGTTTTTGTTGGTTTTAATCGTAATGGGAAAGCGAAATGTGAAAATTTTGATGCTGAATTTTGTTCTTGGTTTTGTTCTTCACGCGCTCCTCACGCCATTATATCCGTTTGGATTGGAAATTTGATGCTTTTGGCTCCACAATTTCCCATATTTGTTTGCTCTTGCCATTTCAGGACCATGGGATCTGTCTTTTACTCATTTTTGGTGCAAACAAACCAATTTTTACTTTCAACTTTTGGCGATGTAGGATTGAACTGAAACATGGATGGAGTATTTCTGGCACTGGTTAAGTTATTATTGAGGATTATTATAAATGATATAAAAGTGATTAATGATAAATAATGTTTTTTTTTTTTTGAGAAAATTTATGATAAATAGCTTTAAATGTAAGTTATTATAAGAAAAGATTATGATAAAGAGTGTTTGAGTTACTTAGCTTTTTTAGGTTAAATTATAGAAGGCATCACTGAACCATAAAATTTGAATCAACAATAATCTTAAATTTTAAAAATTTTAAAAAATAACTTAAATAAACGTGACAAAAATGTCATTATCGTTAAATTTAAATAAAAACTATTAAAATTTTATTTTAAAAATGCTTTTCAATTTTAAAAAAGTTTAAAAAATACTCTTAACTTAAAAAATGTTTAAAATATTTTTATCACTAATTATTTTATGAAAAAAAATTAAAATTGTGTTTCAAATACGGTAGACAATTAGTTGTAAAAGAAAATTTTTATCTTAATGTTTTTTATTTATGAATTATTTTTATCTCAATACTCTAGTGATTTAATTAATTGAATGTTTAGTGTACTAATTAAAATTAATTTTTTAATATACTTATCTTTTGATTATCTTTTTATCATTTATTTTATGTCTTTATCTTAGAAAGTTAGAAATTTTAGTTCAAACTAGCTAATATTGTTTTGGAAGTTTAAATATATCATTGAGCTACAAATAAGCTCTAAATTGTAGCGTCAATCTTGATACAATGATAAACAAGAAATCTGATTAAAAATTGATGTGGGCTATGAGAGTTTAATATAAATATTTAGAGTTTGACATTAAATTCAAATATTTGAGTAGCTAAATAATTTAAATAATTCAAGATAACAATTGATCCACGCCTAATTATTTAAAATTTCAAATTAATCCCTATAAGTTTTTTTTTGTCGTCGTCTTTAAAGAGTTATGAGGGATGGTTATGGTTATGAGTTTTAAATTTCTAAAACTTATTTGATCAAATTGTTAGTATGACATTTAATATTTATAATACGTTAAATCTCTTTTAGATTCTCATGAATTCTAAAAATTTCTATTACAATTTAATGTCAGGGTATTTGAAACATAAATTTAATATATTCATTAAAAAGAAATTAGGAAAAAATAACATTTTTAATCCCTAAGTTTGGGATCTAATTTTAGTTTGATCTATGTGTTTCAAAATTGAACATTTTTAGCTTTTATATTTCAATAATGCTTACTTTTAGTCATTGTGTGTATTTTTAGTTTACTTTTATAATTATTTTTACGGCTTCACAAAATAGTTGGCGCGGCTTCACACAATAAAATATCACCTTATACTTGCTACATTTCCTTTGGGATTGAAATCTTTTTTATTCATGTTCCAACAATTTTTCTTCAGATGTCATTTCTTACCAAATGGTAGCACTTTACGTCCATTTTACTTCTTAATTTTTTCCTTACTTTATTTTGGCTCTTACTAAAGCTAAGTTCTGTTGATCTACCTCTTGTCACCATCAAAACCTCTGTTTATTGTGAACTTGTTAATTTATCTTCTTTGTTAGCACAACATGCTGCAGAAGTGGTGGAATAAAATTTATAACATAAAATTAAATTCCAATTTTACTTTGATTACTCAGATTAATGTAAATGTTGTATTCCTTAAGTGATAGTTGTTTTCATAAACGGTAAAACTTGACACTGACTGTTGCCTAACGTGCAGCAACTAGGATGGGTGTCCCCTTGGAACACCTCGAATTGGTTCCTCTCATTTTCCAAACTATGATGCTTTAGAACGTGGGAGGTGTTTGGTTGATGAGTTATTTTGTGTAATTATTTTGAGGAGTTATTTTAAGAAGTTAGAAATTATAGGTTAGAAATAATAATTTGTTTATATGTTCTTTTTTATGGAGTGTTGCAGATAATAGCTCGTTTTGTAATGCCCCATAAATTTCTGATTGACCCTCCAGATTACTTTGGGGAATTTTGTGGAAAATAATTAAATTGGAATTTGTAATAGGGAATTCATTTTAGTTTAGTTAAAAGAAAAAAAAATGTTTTTAAAAGAGAAAAAAGAGAAAAATAAAAGACCCATTTGGAGAAGTCCATTTAAATTAGTTGTTTTAAAATTAAAAAAAAAAAAAAAAAAAGGAAAAAAGAACCCTAGCTTCTCTTCTTCTTCTTCATCTTCATCAAGCCCCAGCTGCGGTTGCCCCCTTTCGTCGTCGGCCTCCGCCTTATGCCTACGTCAACTACTCAGACCACGCCGATGCACCCTCCTACTCAAATTCGACCGAGCAGTAGCCCAACACCAGCCAGCGCACGCGCCGTGCAGCATAGTCCACACCCGTGGTCTCCATCCTGCCTCGCCTTCAGCTGCTAGCGAAGCCGACCGACTCTGACCAGCATCGCTGCGCATCACCCCTCCCTTGCACCCGTGTCCTCTGCCCAGCGCATCACCATAGCAAGCAGTCGCGCCCCTTCGCGGCCCATACCTTTGACGTTTTTCGCTTTTGCATCCTGGCACCGTGCTCGTGCCATTTTGGGTAAGCTTCTTAACTCAACTTTGTTGTTAATCGTTGTTGTCTTTGGGTTATTCTGAATATGATGTTTCGTTGGGTTGTTTTGGTAGGCATTTGTTCTTGAGGGATCTCAAGAGGTGTGTTGTAGGTTTGACTTTATTTTGTGCCTTGCCTAGTGTTGGACAACTGTGGTTACTTCCAGATTTTGGGTAAGTTTTCGAAGTCTATATCGTTGGTTTGAAGTTCGATGTTACTACTAAGTTTGGATTTTAGTGGATGACTTTGGAAATACTTTGTTAGGTTCGTTTGAGGTGTACGATCCACTAAAATTACAGAACGTACTTAGTAGATCGTACACAACCCGAGCAAGAAGTCCTTACCTGAGCAAGGAGTGCGTTCTATAATTTTCTTTCAAGTAAGGACTTCTTGCTCGGGTTGTGTGGACCCTACCCTGTGTTGGAATCTGGCATACTAGATCGTACAAATGGTGAACTGTTGTTGGTGGATTCTGATATGTATAAGTTTATTTGCTTGTTTGATTGTTTGTGTGTACCTTGTTGATAGCTCTCAAATATAGCATTATTTAGGCTAATATCTTAATATATTCTAAAGGTATTTGTGCATTAATCGAATGA